>KV920968.1:15899-39337 GCA_002081555.1 Protostelium mycophagum | reverse complement strand
AGAAAACCGAATGAAATTTCGCGTAGATTTACGCCTGGTCATTGCGCAACGACAGCGCAATTCCCGCTGAGAGTTGGAGAATCCCGACCAGATCCTACGAAATCACCCGTATTGCCTGCACAACAGACGGAATATTCGTCCTCTATAATGACTTCTCGGTACACCCCAATGTTTTTAAAGTCTGCCTTCTGAATCGGCAGAGAGAGGTGCGCGGAAATTTCTGTTTGTTTTGTCATGATATGTATTGTTTTTTCCAATCCAAAACTGCGGTAGACTAACGTAGTAATCACGGTACACAACCGCGAATCGACTTTCAACACATTCTTGAGCATAAATCACATTGAATTCCACTGAAAAAAACAGTTTAAAGCAGTCAAGTTACCGCATAGTGAGGGTTATGAGATCCACTATATCGCTGCCCGCCTCAATCAAATCTTCCTTTTGAGGTGACCGTGTCAAATTTATTCAAGATGACTTTCACTGCCACAAAATCTGACATACATATGGCTGACCTCTGTTCGGCATAAAATTGCAGTTGATAAACAGAATACCACAATGTTTTTGAGAATCACAAAGCTGACCTATTAGTCGGAAGGAGAGAGGTGAATGCTATCTTGAATATTGCACCTACAATCATGAAGAAGGAAGTCTTGTCATATCGAAGACCGAGCATTTCACCATCAATGGCTACATCTTTGACATTGACACAAGGATTAGACCGGAGCTCAGACCCAGAGACCATGTCAGTCCGTTTCAAATATGTCATATCTGATGTTTTGACATTTTTGACATTTTTGACAGAGAGAGGCGTGGTTTTACGATCCCAATCTCAATGTAACATTCCAACAACTCAACCATATACACGAGATAAATGGCCCAAAGTCTGTAAGTCTGAAAGTCTGATTATTTATCTGAAAGACTTCAGGTGGTATTTTCGGCCAAAGTTCCTTCGGTGCCCGTACAAAATGCTCACAGGTTGATGACCTCCTCTTGTGGACTTGATCTCAATGATATCTCAATCGAATATTACGACATCATTCTGTTGCTTGGTGAGTCTTCACTGTGAGATTTAAACTGTCTCTGTTCATATAAAGATTTCTCGGTCATTTCGATGATAAAATAACATTAACACGACGTAGAACACATGGACGCGAGGAACAGAAACACTAAAGAAACCAGAAGCAAAATTGTAGACAACCTCTGGGCACCCATCATGGCCGCCGAAGGTTGTGATTACACAACCCAGGGAGATCTCAACCCGCTCCTCCGTCAATACGCCCAAGTCTTGAACTTGCTGAGGTCCCATGCGAGTTTAGTCGTAAGAGAATGGGGCAGTAAGATTGTGCTGAAGAATATGGCCTGGAACTTGGCAAAGATATCTGCAGAACCAGCATCGTATAAATGCGAGAGTGCAAGAGTGCAAGAAGTGAGAGAGGTACGAAAGAGTCTGTGGAAATGATTTGGTACGATATGAAAGAACCCAAGATTCGCTTGGAAATATGAGTGAGCGAGAGTCTCTCTGCGCACGGTAAACAGACAGTCACTCCAGAAATTTAAAGGAGTTGAATACTTGCTCCCTGCGCATCTTTGTGAAGTGATTTTGCCACAGAAAATTGCCATTTTATGTTTTCGCTGCTCCGACCAATAGCCCTTGCAGAAACCGCGCATTCAGAGCTAATATCAACAGATGTTGATTGGCACGGCGCAACAGGATGCAGAATGTTCAGGACTGATCAAAGAGATCCAAAGAAGCCTCTTCTACGTCAACTTGATGATGACCGAAAGGAAATCCAGCATAGAGGACAGTCTCGTCTTCCTGGTGAATACCACGTCATTTCGTCTCTGAAAAACCGACATACGATAGGAAGAGAAGTGCAATATACCCATTTGGGCCCACACGTATAACCAAGTCCACGGGATGCTTATAGAACAAGCACATGTGGATAGACTGTTGCAAGTGATGAAAACCGAATTGGTTGAATGGACGAATGTCATCAGGAGAGGACTGCATAGCGGTATAGAACCAGACATAGATGCTGTAACCGAGGGACAGGAACAAGAGCAAGCCATGATGTGGATGTTTCTGAGGAACAGAAATGAGGGCGCAATACAATTGTACGGAAGGATGGTGCTCCAAGCGAGTAAAGACGTGATTGATGCGGCTGCTGAAGTGAGTATTGTCCTGGAGAAATGGATATTGAAAGTCGTAGGTGATGCAGCCAAAGGATTTAGAGACACAGAGAAATGAAGATAGATTGACCAAATGGTTAAAAATCTCGGTACTGCATAGAGTTCTACCGAAGTATCTTGTCTGGGCAGAAGCTTTGAGTGGGTGTTTTCGTTCTTCACATGTCTGATTTGCACAGATTCCAGGGACAGAGATGTTGAATTCTACCACATCCTGACACATGGTGGGGTGATGACGTCATTTGACAAGTTGATCAAGTCCCTGCCTGCCATTATGGCAGAAGAATCGAAACAATTGCATGGAGAAGCGATACAAACAAAGGTGATGCTCACGAATTGATTTTATTGAATGACTTTAGATTTACAAAGAGAAAAGGGGATTCGACGGAAACATAATCCTGGCAAAATATACAGTGAAAGGAGACGGTCAGTGCATTGTGATCTTGTTGTTCTTTTATAAGTGTTTGGTTTTACTCTTCGAAGTCATAATCTGACCTTACCTCTTTACAGATGGTCCCATCACTAAAGTAGTTGAAAAGGGTGAATACAATCAATCCTGAGTTGTTTACATGAATGTAGGTTCTCTAGCAGAGAGTAAGACTTGGATTTTGGATTTATACAGATCCGTGTATTATCACATGACTGAGGTACCAATTTCACACCGTAAATACCACATTTTTATGTTTAAAAATAATGGAAAAATAATCAATCTCGAACTCAAATACCTGATCACAACAGATAATCTGTTGCCACATTGAAGACGTAATTGAAGAATCAACCGAACTACCGGATACGTTCGTCAACAATGTCTACAAGGGTCCAAATGCGACGGAAGAAGTGATCCAATTCTGTGCACAACTGAACGAAGGAGTCCAAGGTTGTGATATGATGAGATTACATGAGATGCTTCGCGATAGAAATTTCGGAGATGAGATGATGGACGGTGTGGCAAGGGCTTATATTACGCTCAGTCTTTTGGTAAGAGCTATTCCAATCATATTGTATACAAAAAAACTTCTTCAGGCTTTCCACACATTTTGGTTTCTGTTCGACTGATGACGTGGCAGTACACAGGCACGGCGTCACAAGCAAGAGAATTCGCCCAGAATATAGAGGACAAAGACATCTGTGAAGTTCCGCCGCACGTGATGCAAGTGTGGCGAGCAAGTGAACGCCTGAAGATCGAGATGAGGTCGTTCAGATTGAAAAGAGGCAACTATGAAGAGTAGGTCCTTGCGCTTATTTCTTCTGCTGTTATTTGCATAGAGAAGATCTGGTGTCATTTTTTCCAACAAGCAGTTTGGCTGCGCCGAGTGATTGGGCGGTGAAATGACATTATGACCGTGGTAAAGACCTTCTGGTGTTTTTGTACATAAAAAGACGATACACCTTGAGCTTTAAGAGTATATTTCATGTCTCGGCTTTGCCGCAAGCGACACCAAAAATGCAAAAATGTGTACAAAACACCAATGAACTCAGAAATGCGCATCTTCAAGCTAGCAACTTCACCTATATATATATTCACTCTAAACACCTGAAGGGTGGAACCCCTCATCCTGACGGCTTTACGGGGATTCATCCGAGAGCTCTGTGTTCTTACTCCAGAACCAGAAGAACACTCTGAAGTGGCAGAAAAGGACACTCTGAAGCGAAAGATCGCAGAACCACCCACTTCGAACAAAAAATTCAAGAGTGAGTGTTTGTTGTGTTGCAAGTCAGTCACGGAATGGATTCGTTTTCAAGAGATAACCACGATCCATTTCACCAGCAGATGCTCTTTCAAATCGCAAAGTCATCAATCACTTACCGTTTACAGTGGATCCTCAGCTCAAGAGAATAAAACCTGGAGGGAAGAATATGACCGTTTTACAGTCACTTGATGCCTGGAAGAGCAACAGAAATGTCAAAGAGGATGCATATCCAGACGAGGTGAGACTGATGTGTATCTCTGCTGCCATCATCAGAAAAATATGTACAGAGCAGTTTGGATCGCATGTAAATATTTTTGACCTTTGGCTTCACGTGTAGTGGGAACCAGACAGCACATAGACAAAGACATCTCTGGTTGCATTTTCTGAACCTCTTTAGGAAGAATTTTCTGCAAGCTTTAAAAACTATCTGCACGGATTGCGGCTATTCATCGAAAGTGCATACAGTGGGACGGATTTATTCTCGGCATATACAAGAGACAGGCGGGCAACGACGATGATTGATAAAGGCCAACAATTGATCAAGATAATGATAGCCACACCACTGGTATCTGTCATAAAGGACATATTGACACAAGTACAAATCAAAATCGACCTCACACGAGACGGTATACTTTACGAATTGTGACGATGAGATACTGATGTCATATTAGTCAGCACCATATTGGTCGCTCTGCTTTTCGTCGCAATACCGTTGGGACAATGCGCGATGGTTCCTTATGCTATACACTATGCAGAAATAATTATGGCTGGGGAAATGCAAGCTAGATCTACAAAGGTAATTCGTATTGCCGTTCTGCAGCTTCGCTGGTACTGATATGATATCTTTGGCAAAATTGGATTTAGAAAACAATGTTGTGTTGAACCATCAAAAGACCACATAAGATTGGAATAACACGGAAATATCTTATCATTGCAGAAAATGGCTTTGCAATTTCTCGCCCCTTTGTTGGAGATTTACACAAGGGGATGGATTGACACGAGCAAATGTCACATAGAACCAGAATATATTCCTTGGGAAAACATCACTCCAGACTCCAGAAAGGACGGACACAAAGAGGCTCAGTTGTTCTCAGTGATTGAAGCTTTATCAGAGGCAAAATCAGATGAGGTATTGATCGTTTTGTTGTGCTGTTCAAAGATCTTGCGATGTCGATGATCTGGTAACCTTGGTCGACAGCTAGAAGGAATTCTGGACAAGTTGCACGGATCTATTACGCTACAATTGTCTACATTTAAGAGGGCAAACAGAGACCTCAAGTTGCTGTTCCAAATGATCATCAGCAGAGTGAAGTCCACAGAGTTTGAAGAGTTCTATGGTGATAAACACCTGAGGGAACTTTTCAATCATGGATGTAACACACTGGAGACAATGTACAACACAAAAGCGTGAGTCTTATTGAATTACAAAGTTGTAGATCTTCCCAAATCTCGAGAAACACGTCCTCTCGTTCTATTTTTAAAATATATTTAATATAATATTGTTCAATAGAAGATAAGCTATCGTCCTATTCCGACAATTGAATGACTCGTTGTAGTCCGGAGAAATGGTACGTCTCCTCCGCAGGTTCCCTTCGGATCATGGAGCATCTCGTAATATTCTTTCGACACATCTTGAGACTGGATGAGAGAAATAGAGCCAGAGCGACATGCGTGGATATATTTTTGGAAGCTATCACACTGAAAGAAGACGTGACACCGACAAAGAGGCAGAAAGACAGTGCTTTCTTCACTTTTTCTATACTTGGCGGTTGGCTGTTTGACAGACATAATGAGGAGTGAGTTTTGAGATGTAACAATGTTATGAGATTTCATTTATGGTATTATTTCTGACATTTCATAGGGACATTCTAAGACCACGGGTAATCTTGTCCGTTGTAAAATGACATATTGACACGTGACAGCTCCCATATCATGGAGCAGAAGAATTCACTGAGGGAATATCGCAGTGGTTCCAATTCTGTGTCAACAATGACAGGGATGACTTCCTTTCTCCAATCTGCCATTCCGCTTTTGCACAGCATGCCTACTTCTTTCCCAACATCTTAACCTTACTCTCCCCAGGTAATTTCATTTATTTACATTTCCGGGGGTTTTTCATTTAAATAGTATATATTGCGGTACATCACACAATTGTTGACCCTCACAGCAACAATTGAAAGGATGTTCAGTGACGCCATCAAAATAAATCCGAGTGTGATACCCTTCAAGCCAACGATTGAAGAACAAGCCGAACTGTATATCTCAGCTCTGATAGATTCAGCCACAAACCACGCTTGTGGGGTCGAACAGCCGTGAGTCCCATTCTGTCGACGCGATGCCAAATGTGACACGTGACAGGGATAACGATGACCTCAATGACATGTTGGGCGAATTCACAGATAGTTTCCACGGGGAAATGACATTTTACGAACAAAGACCTCGTCACCCTGAGATTTCCCTGAGGAGAGCAATCATCACACCACAAAGTAATACTAAGAACGGAAGCCACCATCTGACATATCTTAGATGTGGGAGATTTGGTGGATCTTCACAATTCAGATTATAATTGGCTCAATACGGGGATGGTCCAATCTTATGAGAAAGGATACTATCATGTCAGATCTTCTAATCTGCGCAAAGGCCGAATCATATTTGTCCGTTGTGAGGTATTGCTCTCCTTTAATGTGCTACATTTGACGTGATAGGAGGACGACTTGTCTTTGAGTATAGGAAAGGATCTCACTACTCAAATCCAGACACTATGCCGAACTACTGGCAATAAGATGAATCACAGAAAGACATACGCCGATAGTTTATCAAGGTTCCACACTCGCGAGATTCTTTACAAACTCATCAAGTGGATGTGCACAGACAAATGCCAGTCTGAAATAGCAAAGACAACCCGGAAATTGCTGTGGCAGACAAAGGAGGACTTTGTCAAGTTGCTCTGTTATTTTGCTAACGATCATATCGAGCTGCCTTATAAGCCCATAGGATGGGAACTACTCAAACTGCCTCATCCTTTCAATTTTGACCAAAAAAAGCGGTGGGTGTTCTAAACTTCAGATATCTTATGATATGACATATATTTAAATACTTACGTGTAGTGGCGGCAGTGCCGCAGAATAGGATGAGATTTGAATTTACTCATGATATTTAGTGACGAGCAACAAGAGATCGCGAAATCAATCAGATGGCTTCTGGACAGTTACATGTAGATTTTTTTGCCTTCCTCTATTGCTCATGAAGAATATTCATCTCACAATGAAGAACAGCAATAGAATTATAATACAGTTTTGCTTTGAGGCTTTGCCTCCAAAAACACCACACATACAATCCGAGTTGTGCAAAAATACCACCATCTCATCAAAAACATTCGCCGCAAAAAAAATCTGTACGGGGTGGTGTCCAGTAAAAACCTTTGCGTTTTGTTCACATTCGAAGAGAGGTGTTAGTTTCTGTAAAAATCCTGCGAAAACAAAATTCTTTGGGGTATGATGGCAATGCAAAATTTGGTTTGTCTTTGGCAGGAAAAGTATCGGACGCCGCCTGGCAAAGCAAAAGAAAGCACGCTTACAAATGAAAAATCACAAGTTATTGTTGTCAGCTGATACCTCATTTCAGGGCAGAAGATATAAGTAACGAGCAAATTATAATGGAGACGTTTTTAGGCCAGGAGATAATTGTGCAAGGCATTCTTCACGACAGAAAAGACGAACGCATAGTCGTACCAACAGCACATATGGTAATTTGAAGTTCATCAAAGTGTATTTCGTCTGCCATGGGTCTGAAGCCATTCAAAATGTCTTGTTCTAGTCAAAAATGAAGAGTATTAAATTCCAACAGGACGTGGGAATGAAATTGCATGATATGCGAGGGGAAGATTTCGAATGGCCGGACTTTTTTGGGCAGAGCCCTGCGCTATGTGATTACCACGTGAGAGATGGCTGTTTCAAGTGAGATACTTCGGTTCACTTTGCACTTGATCGCTTTTTAAATTTGAAGAAAAACGTTGTGGGTCTTTTGGTGATTTGTAAAGATATTAGGACTTTATTGAGGCAATATAGTTATGTTTGGATGATGCTAGAACTGGTATTTCCTGACAAATTCAACCTTATCTTATCCGAAGAAATCGCTCAAACACAATTGATGTATTCTCTTATACACGGAAGCCACCGGAGAGCAGAAGTCTGTCGCTGGGTCTTACATCTGATCGACAGGAATCTATGGAAGATCACTGATGAGGTGGGTTTTAGGGTTTAGAACAGTTCGAAAATTGCTCAAAGGTTGTTCTGATTTCAAGACTACATCCATATCTTTGCTATACTTGATTCTTTCGAGAAGAATACCAAAGAAAGCTGGTTGCACCTTCACAAGTTGACCACTACTAGGGCACTGACTCCCGGTATGCATACGGTCTCTTTGAGGACAAAAAATCGTCATTATGTAAGCTCAAAAGGCTCTTTTGAGCGTGTTATGATCAAGGGAATTGATGACACAATGAATGTATCATACAAGAGAGACAAGGTGAGTGAATCTTATTCATTGCGGCCACCTCTTATATTTAGAGTTGGACTAAAATAACAAATATTAGCGTTCTGATCAGGTCAAAATCTCTGGCATCAAAGAACTGTTTTTACCCCTCGCCTGTGAATTCTCAATTGACGTGGACGATCCGAAAGTAAACTCAGCCTGCACTATACAAATTGAGAACGCAGAAGAAACATCATCAAACCAGTAAGAAATGCCAAAAACATCCCCAAAACTATCTCCAAAAGTATTCAAAGAGATAGTTTGTGTCTCACAAAAACCTCCATTTCTTATGATCAAATCTTCATGTTGATGTATTGACAGCACTTCTTATGAAAAACTGGCAGAAATGAGTGCCACAGACGACTTGCAAATGGACTTAATGGAGACGAGCAGTCCCTCCCTGCGGTGGTCAATGATGCTCAAAGTATCAGAACTTTTGAGGAAACCAGAACGATGGGTATGCATCACAAATGCAGAATATGATGGGAAAGATGTCAAAGGGGACAGAAAGAGCATCTCAGAAAAGGTAGACAAATTTAATCTCCGCTTTATCGTGACATTTCTACTTCCTTCTCTCGCAAACTGAAAGTATTCGTAACTGCAATAATCTGTTGATATGCGCAGTTATCGCTGTTATTCAAACATCACTGCCCAAATCTCGGAAACCAAATCTTGAAGAGGGCGAGGTTCCTCTCTTTGCATTCAACTTCCTCGGTGAGTCATCTCATCCTCATTGTGACCTCGCCCGAACTGACTTGTCATAGGCGGAGGATAATACACTCGATTCTGCAGATGTACATTTTCAAGAGAAGAAAAGAGATGCACGGATTATAATCGACAGAGTGAGCCACAAAAGTAAGTAGACCTCTTGTTCTCCTCACAGACCAAGTAGTTTTTTATAGATCATTAAAGATGACAGAATCCGTATTTGAACAGTTGAGATTGCAAATGGTGCATGAAGAATTGCCACAGTTGAATGATACCATTGAGCTTAGAGGAGAGTTGGTTTGGCTAAAACGCTCACTAGTCAGCGAGGTGAATCAATTATTCGAGGCTGTCTCTGAAGAGGTTAGGTTCTTGATGTCGCGATCCAAGAGATCCAATCACCAGTAAAGCCTATGTTTATTCCTTGTCCTAATGCCCTCAGAAAGGTGATTCTTTCATTGCTTTGGTTTGTCAGGACGATATCGACCATTTGTAGGGATGTAGACATACCAGAGATAAACTTGTCCCCGGAATATCTGAATGGGATCTGGACGTGACTCTTGGCTGTCTCATGGTGATTAATCTTACCTCATTGATCCACTCAATATTACAGAGAGAATCACAAAAATTTGACTTCAGCCTTGACCTCAACCTTCATCCTTTTGTGTGGAAAAAAATATACGGTGACAAGGTGAAGATCTTGATATAGATGAGATCTTCTGCAGATCAGATTTAATCGATGGAGCAGGTCGGTAGAGAAGATCTGCGTGACATAGACGCGTTGTCGGTGCAGAATTTGGAAGTCATGGAACGTCTAGGTGCGATAATCATCAACGTTGTACAGACTGACGACTACTCAGAGGAACACGGTGTAGATGAGAGCAATTTTGACAGTGTATTCAACCTCTTCTTTGTGGTTCCAGCCCAAAATACAGAAATAGAACTTGTGCCAAATGGCCGAAATATCTCCGTCACGTAGGACAATTCGATGATGTTGATGCTGAAGTCACCACTCATCATTATAGCTGGCATAACAGAAAAGAATACACGCAAAAACTAGAAGAACATATGTTATCGATCTATGACACAAATATCAAATCCATCAGAAAGGGACTTCTGATGGGCAAGACAGATGCGTACATCACGAGCATGCCATCGTGGTCTGCACTTGAAAAAAGGTGATCCTCTTTGTCAAACAATTCAGACGATCGTTGTAGATCAGATTTTGACGGATGACAGCATCTGTGGAGAGAAAGAGATACATACTCCCTCCTTGCAGAAAAAGACAACCAGTTCTATCGGGGATGCACGGACGGAGATGTTTTGGGAAGTCGTAAGTGATCTTCTGATCTCATCTTGAATTGATTGACCAAATCAGTTTGAATCTTTCACACCAGAAGAAAAAGCTGCATTTCTTCGATTCACTTGGGGAAGATCGAGGTGATGATGATTTGATCACTTTGACATCGACATTAAAGACAACAGATTGCCTCAAAATGCCAACTGGTCATTTTCCATTGAGCACCTGAAAGATTCTACTCCAGACACTATGCCGAAATCTGGTACGTCTTTCCTTCGATCAGTCAAAATTGACAATGTGCAGACAGGAATTTGAATCTACTACGTCTGCCAGAGTACAGCACGAAAGAAATGATGCGTGACAATCTTCTAAAGGCCACAAAACCGCTGTTACGCGCCTAAATATATTTGAAGAAAAATTGCATTGTGTAGATTTATTCGAGTAATTTTTTCAGCTCTTCGTTTCGTTTGTACACTTGATTAAGTTGGTCCTCCAGCATCTTAAGCTCATTCGCGATGTCTATGACCTCCAACACCTTGGCCTTGGCTTTCTCCAATTCAGGCTGCAATCATCAATTACTCAAGTCGTTTGCACAAAGACAGCGCATCTCCGATGAAGCAGATGACTTCCATGTGAAGATCACTTTCCAAGTTGCGCGTCTCAGATGAAGCAGATGACTTGACGAAATATTGTTGAAAAAGAGGATAATTCCACCCACTTGTAATATGTGGACACTGTTTACGGTAATTACCGCGATAAGGTTCGTTCCGTCCGCAACCAGTGGGGACCAAATGATTGAGACGACTGGCGCCAAAAAGCTCAGCCGCCGTTCCAGGAACCACTCCTTCTCGTACCTCTCTTTCGAATCTCTGACACGTGTCATTACGTCATCAAAAGGACTTGTACTGACCCCAGCTCTCTCTGTACAATCAAAATGTCTGTGTCCCTCTCCTTGTAGATCAACACTTGTTGTCCGTATGTTCCCAGAATCAGTTCGTAGTTACCTTGACAACTGTCAATAATAGATTCTACAACGAGTCATCACCGTCAAAATCGATGTCTGCGATCTGTACGCATGTGATGCTGTCGTATTCATTACTGTGAGGTAACACTTGTGGCCTCTTCAACATCTCCTGCGCAATGTCCCTGTTGACATCAGGACCACATCATCATCGTCCATCATCACTCACTGGAAAATGACACCCATGCCAGTGGCATCAGCTGCAACCAAGTTTACTTCCTCTTGGCCAGAGAACAAAGGAAGAGGACTGGCCGCCACAACACTGTTGTCCAGACCGCTCAACACACCATTGTGTCCCAACAATGCGGGTACTTCGACGCTCATCGTGATCTCTAAAGAGGTTGAGCTCCTCTTCACATGAGGGACTTACTTTGTGTTCGTGTCTCAAAAATTCGAACTGCTGAGACTGGGCCGTCCAGCACGATGCTCTGGCTTTGGTCCACCAAATCTGTCAAAATGTCAGTTTAGACACTTGTCGACGTCATCTGACCTGTAATGGACAGTTGCGTGTATCCATTTTGGCAACCCACCGCTGTGATCCTTCGTGATTTGAAATTTTTCACGTCAAAGCTGAGTGGGTGGCTTGGTAGAGATGCCAGTTGTGGATTTATTTCTGTCATATTATTCTCCACAAACTTCTTCTGACCAAAATGCTGATCGTGTCATTCTTGAAATGGTATCACAGAAAGACCTCACCCACACATAAATATGTACAGAACAGACACCTTGTTTGTTGCCAGAGTCTGGAGCTCCACCGACTAAAAAGGCGGGAGATCCATAGATCATTTGTCCCATCTGAAGAGGTAGATAATCTAATCTTATGCTTTGGCACTCATCCATCGATCCAAAGATGGCTAGCGATCGATCAACATCATGCATGCTGAATACAATGATGTGTATTTGAAGACACTCACTGAGAAGATCCCTCTTTCCATCTTTATCATCAGCTTTGGCGCCGTATATGTTCAGCACACGCTCATTCCCCTGATGTTGATCAATCACTTACTTTACCGGGCCGAGTTGTCACAAAGACATCAACAAAGATTCGGCTCACTGTAATGGCAGTGACTCCCAAAATGGGTGTTGTGCTTTGTCTAATGGAAGACGAAACAGATTCTGGGAGGCAATAGATCGATACGATGTCGGATTCAGCTGTTAGGTCTCAATGGTATCCCAAACAGTTGCATCTAAATCTCACGTGAGAGACCCGCTAAGGCAACTGTCTGAAAAGTCCATCTCAGTTTCATCTTCGGTGTGAGCTGTGTTCCTTGTTGATACTCTTCATTGGCAAACAGACAGAACAGCTGCGAACCAACGGCGACTAAAAGTTTGGCCTTTCCATCATGGATACAGACACAACTGCTGTATATATTTGTCGGACCACCTAGGTCTCTGCACTCTATCTCTCTGAGCATGTTGGATGCACCTCGAGACAGCCGTCTCAAATTTTCGCGCACTCGAAATGGGAAAAAGGACCGAACTCTGGCAAAAAAAGTGAGATCATCAAGAGAGTACATCTTTAGAGGGCAACGAGAACTGGCTGTGTAGAGATCCTTGGCCAGGATTAAATTTAGAGACAATAGGATCAGCAAATTCATCATCACGCTTTTGTATCGATAAGAGAAGACATGTCTGAGGAAAACATAGAGAAGAAGTTAGAAGACCTCTCGTTAGAGGAGAACACTAAGACTGAGGTTTCAGATGAATCAGACGAGGAGCCAGACCATGATCTCTCCATCAAGCACCCTCTGCAAAACAGATGGACTCTTTGGTATGACTGCCCGGGCAAGAAGATCACTGCTGCTCAGTGGCACGATTCTTTGAAGAAGATCGTCACTTTTGATACGGTAAGACCCAGCTTCCTCTCTCGAAAATGAGAAGTTTCTAATAGCAATATAGGTTGAGGACTTTTGGGGGTGAGTGACAAACATAGGCTTTATCAGGATATATGATCTCTAACATTTCAATCAGGATATTCAACAACATCCGGCCCGCCAGTAAATTGACTCTTGGAAGCAACTATCACTTATTTAAGGAGGGAATAGAGCCAAAATGGGAGTCACCCGATAACTACAAGGGTGGTAAATGGATCGTTACCATCAAGGGAAGAGGTTCTATGCTCGATCAACAGTGGTTGTGGCTCTGTAAGTTTTTACCTGATGCCATCACTTCTCAAAATCTAATGTTTTCAGTATTAGGAGTCATTGGAGAGTCTTTCGAGGAGGAGAGTGAGATCTGCGGTTGTGTGGTTAGTATCAGAAAGAGCCAAGATAGAATCACCTTATGGACGAAAAGCGCCACAAATGAAGCCCTACAGAAGCGCATTGGGTGAGTCTCATATTTTATTGAGAAGGTATGTTTCTAAACCGAACTTTAGATACAGACTGAAGAGGGTCCTCGAGATCCCTGACAACATCACCGTTGGGTACCAAATACATTCTGACTCTATGAAGCGACACTCCAGCTTCAATAACAGGAACCGCTATGAAGTATAAAATCCCAACATTTGGCACTCTTTTTCCCTTCATTTTATCCCCGTTTTATCTCTTTAAACCACTGCCCTCTCAGATCGAGACTGTGAAATGTGTGGTTTCATCCACTTCGCTCCATCTGGCGTCCTGTACAGAGTCCCTGGTTGGACATCGTGCCATGTTGGTATTATGAGGGATACCTTCTCACATCTGCAGGCTCCTTGTCATCTTGATCCTTCCCTCTGATCAAGTATTATACGTAAGATCTGATATCTACAATCAATAGAAATTTCGTTGGGGAAAACGATCACGTCAACGAGGACACGACACAGTGTTTAATTTCCACTGAGGGAAATACAGATCACACCACGATAATTATGTCGCAATCCCTTTTCATCTTCTTCGCCTTGTTCGCCTCTGTGACAGGTCTTTCGAATGGTCATGGAAGGTCATTGGAGACCCCTAAAGACGAAGCCACAATTCAATTAGTCCACAAATATCAAGAATGGCCAACTGGGATTGCTGTATCATCTTCAAAGAGAATATTCACAAGTTTTCCAATCCAGAGAGAAGATCAATCTTATGCCGTCTCTGAGATCGTGAATGGCGTAGAACGCCTCTATCCAAACAAAGAGTATGTCTCAAAAACCTTCATGAACTCATACGAACAGATTTCAGAGAGGAAGTTTTGATTCCCCCTCGACTTGGTTTGTAGATGCACAATCAGTCACTGTAGATGCATTCGACCGCCTCTGGGTCCTCGATACTGGTGTCCCATTCAGAAATGGATCGAAAGAGACGAAGCCCCTCCTCGGCGGTATCTGTGACGTAACAAAATAGACATGTGACACCCACAGGTCCGAAGATAATGTGCTTCAACCTGTCTGATGATCGTCTGGTGCGAACGTATGTCATGCCTCAATCAGCTCTCGTCGAAAAGTCGTCTATCAACGATGTACGATTCAACGTGACACAAGGGAAAGCTGGAGTCGCTTATATTTCTGATACCGCAGAGGTTCGTATGTACAGTCGTTCACTCTCTGATCATCTCAGGAAGGGGCCATCATCGTTCTCGATTTAGATACGGGAAGAGCCATTCGCAGGTTATCAAATTCCAGCTTCACTCGCAGTGACGAAAAGTTTGTTGGAAGCTACCAGAACAAACCCTTTTACGTCAGAGAAAAGGGAAAACCTTTCAAGTCATTATCCAATGGTGCCAACGCTATTGCAGTGTACAACAACAAGGTGTATTTTTCACCACAATCTTCCAACAGATTCCACTCAATATCTCAAGAGGTAAATACACGTCATCGTATCAAGGAAAAATAACAAAGACAGTTGATGGCCGATCCTTCGGTGTCTGATCAGCAAGTACACGACAGCGTCACATTGGTGACGAGATCTCCAAGTTATTCGACTGGTGCTGAGGCTGATTCTACTGGCAGAGTTTTTTACGGTGCACCAGAACAGAACGCCATAAACTTCATCAACACCACCTCGGGAGAGGTGGAGGTGAGTTTCTACAATTTATACACCGTTTTGGGTGACATGTACAGGTGCTTGTGTCTTCACCTCTTTTGAAGTGGCCTGATAGCTTCAGCCAGAGTAATGATGGTTATTTGTATGTGACGTCGAATGATCTCCCCAAGTGGCCAAAGTTCAACAATGGAAAAGACTACAGAAAGCCACCCTACTATCTATACAAGATCTGGAATGGCGCAAAGGCTGTAGGCCATTAAAAGAAACTTCTTTTGAATATGAGTATGATCTGAGCGGCCGAAGATCCGCTGCCACAACTGTGATTCGTCCCCAAGATACGTCGCTCACTTTCAGATGATACACTACCCAAGAATATGACAACACGTTCTATATTCCGCTCGTCCCAAAGGGAAGTGGAATGATCACATTATTCGTTTCGATCACAAGAAGTAGCCGTTGTTTGTGGTCTTCAACTGATCCATACCCGATCGAATTTCGCTAAGTTTCTAGGGATGCAGTTTGGACCACTTTTTATTCTTGTTATCCACACAAGTCCTCTTTGATGCCGGAATTCGGACAGGCAACGAGTTTTCACAGAACATGAGAGCGGTTATTACCGGGAGTGATTGTCAGAAAGCGCGAGCAGAATAACATATTGGATTTTTGATCCGCGTTCTCGATCTTTCTGTTTGGGGTCTTCGCCACAAGCAAACATTCTATTTATTTCAAGAGGTCGAGCACCACGTTTTTTTCACCCTAAATTATCGTCGTAGAGGTGAGAAGTCCATCTGAATCGAGTCAAGCTGCGATACACAATATGGTGATCACATCATCTAAGTGTCGTAGATCCCAAAGAAGATGAGCGCAGAGAACACGAACACAGAGACTACCACTCCTCAAGAGCCCAAGCCAGAGGTCGCACCAACCCCCGCTGCTGAGACAAAAGAGGAGAAACCCGCGGAGAAAGCTCATGAAGACAAATCAGAAGACAAAACTGAGCAGAAATCTGAGGCATCTGCTGAAGCTGAAAAGCCAGCTGAGACAGCTGAAAAGCCTGCAGAGTCTGAGAAGACTGAGGAGAAAGCAGCTGAGCCCACAGAAGAGAAGAAGGACAGCAAAGAACCCACATCTCCTCGTGGTGGAGATGAGAAGAAGAAAAAGAAGGGTATCTTCACATTAAGAGGAAAGAAAAAGGTCAAGGAAGAGATCGCAGCCGCTCAGGCCGAAGAGGAAAAGTCTGAAAAGACCGAATCTGCCGATAAAGAGAAGGAAGATTCTGATTCAGAAGACGAAAAGAAGGAGAAGGCACCAAAGGGTCCCAAGAAACCCGCTGATCACGAAGGTTTCCTCAACAAAAAGGGAGACATCGGTGAGTCGAATTTTAAAAATCGGAAATTGGCGGGAAAATATCTGATCAAGAAAAGGACCTCTTAAGAACTGGAAGAAGCGTCATTTCCGTCTGTATTCTGCAGAGAGCAAGCTCTCTTACTACAAGACCGAGGCCGACACCGAGGCCATCGGCTCTATTGATTTGTCTGTTGCCACAGGACTTCAGAAGAAGGAGGCCAAGAAGGAGTACACTTTTGACATCAAGGTGAGATCACTGGCCAAGACCCTCTCTCATTTTGACAGACTCCTTCTCGCACCTGGAACTTGAAGACAGACAACAAAGCAGAGTTTGATGGCTGGATTGCCGTCTTGGACAAGACCTTCCACATCCCCGTGACCACCACCACCTCTTCAGACGACAAGGAAGCCTCTGACAAGGCACTCGACAAATCTGCCACCGAGGACAGATCTCGTGCTGCTTCTACAGTCGAGGGCGCACACACCGAGGAGGCTAAGCCTGAGGCTGAGAAGGCTGAGCCCGCTGAAGCTGAGGCTCCCAAGGCTGAAGAACCCAAGACTGAGGAGAAGTCCGAGAAGGCCGAAGAGACCAAGCCCGCTGAATCCACCGAAGAGAAGGCAGCCCCCGTTGCAGCCGTTGCAGCTGTAGCAGCTGTTTCCGGTGCTGCGGCAGCCGAGCACAAGCCTGAAGAGACAAAGCCCGAGGAGAACAAGGCCGAAGAGAGCAAAGAAGAGAAGAAGGAAGAGAAGAAGGAGGACAAGAAGGAGAAGGAGAAGAGAGAGAAGGAGGCCAAGAAGAAGGAGGAGGAACAAAAGAAGAAGGAAGAGAAGGAGAAGAAGGAGAAGGAAAAGAGAGAGAAGGAAGAGAAGAAGGAGAAGGAGAAGAGAGACAAGGAAGCTGCCAAGAAGGAGGGTGAGCACAAGATCCAGGAGCACAAGGAAGAGCCCAAGGCTGAACACAAGGAAGAGGAGAAGACAGAAGATGCCGCTGCCGTGTTGGCACCTGTCGCTGCCGTTGCTCCCGTTGCCACTGAGACCAAGGAGGCTGAGCACAAGGAGGAGGCCAAGACTGAACAGTCACCTCCCACCACACCCTCTCTTGCCCCTGCCTCTGACGAGGCATCCCTCCTCCCTGCTCGTGAATTGACCGAGGGCGATGCTGCTGTCAATGTTCACCACACTGGAAGAAACTTTGTCTCCGAGGTGTTGAAGGTACACGTTGACGAGAACAAGCGCGCTGCCATCCCAGTTGCCAAGTCTGCTCAATCTCAGACATTCCACATCAGATCTGTCACTGACCCCAAGGCTACCGTTTCCCATGTCAGGTCGGAAATTTTCTGGAATATCCACCCGAAAATTTATTGATATATTTTTTAGACACCCCAACAAATCCAACACTGCCCACTTCACTCTTGAGACTGAGCACGTAAACCAGGAGCACCTCTTGGAGGTCAACTACCGCGTCAGCACCGAATCCCTCCTCTGGGGTGTCCACTATAACGCCATCTTGGACAACAACGAGAACGAGTTGGAATTCAACGCTCACTACCACATTGAGAACCACACTGGTAGAACTTTGAACAACGCCGATGTCACCTTCCACCGCAGCACATCGCAAACATCCAGAGGAAACGACTTGGCCAGAAACAGAGTTCCTTCCCTCCTCAAATTCGGCTTCTCCAAGAACAACAATGCTGAAGTGCAGCGTATTCCTCACCAGACACCTGTCGGTAAGGTCACTCTTCACGACGATGAGAGCACCTCTGTTTCCATCGCATCTGTGAAGATCCCCGTCGAAATCCACAACCAGGTAGATTCATTCGGTGTATAAGATCTTTATTCACTCGCTTTAGATCTACGCTGTACCTGAGGAATTCAATGGAGAGTTGGTCGCACTGGAGAGCGCACACGCCAAGGAGACAAGATACCACGCCCAAAATGTCATCACTTTTGTCAACGACAAGTCCAACGGACTCGGTGTCTTCCTTCCCCAGTAAGAGATTTAAATCTACATTCTTCACATCTGGTGCTCACACACTTTAGCGGAAACCTCCACCTCCTCCGCCGCAGCCCAGACAACTTTGGACTTCAAGAGGTGTCAGAATCGGAGTTCACCCAGACACCAACAGACAAGACCGTCTCCATCGTCTTGGGAGAGCTGTCAAATGTCTACGCTTCACACAAGCAGACCAACTTCACCAAGAAGAACAACATCATCAGCGAGACCTTCGAGGTCGTGCTGAGCAACAAGTCACACAAGACTGTGGTGGTCACCGTTGTAGAGGCTGCCTTCAGATGGAAGACATGGGACCTCGTCAACTCTTCTGAATGGGTTAAGAGCAAGACTGAGTCAGACAAGTTCACCCACCAAGCCAGCTTGAAGGCTGACAGCACCAAGAAGCTCACCTACACCATCCAGTACAAGGACTTTAACTAAATAAACTATTTTTATTCATTTTGTAGATAGATCCTTTTGTATTTAGAGGCTCTTTGACCCGACCAAGCCTTTGACCAGCTTTTCTGTGGCGATATCTCTGTGCTCCTGAGGTGCGATAGAGAGGAGGGATTGAGAGTTGGGGATGAAGTAAGTGTTGTTGTTGGGACTGGAAGCGACATAATTCATGGCTTCCCACTTCTTCAGTTCCAAGAGGAATTTTGCGGCCTGAGAAAATTTTGATTATATTTTTAAAGATTTTGTAATATTGCTCAAATAATCGTAAAGGAAAAAATTAAATTAAAATATTCACCTCGTCGCATGAGCCACCGAATTCTTCTTTGAGACTGGAGAGTTGTAGTTTGAGTCCTTCTGCCTGTTGCAACATGGCATATTTCTCTGCCTCTGCTGTCTTCTGTGCAGAATAGAGGGATCCGTCAGCACCGTTCTTTGTGGCTTGAAGGAGACCTGTGTTCATGTTAAATTAGCCATGTGATTACGAAATCGCACCTTCAGACTTGAGAATGGCAGTCTTCCTGTCACCCTCTGCCACATTGAGAGCTGACATCGTGTCGAGTTCCTGCTGTCTTCTCCTTCTCTCTGCCTCCATCTGCAGTTCTAATTGTCTCTGAACCTTTTCGTTTTGTGGCTCGAATTTTTGTATCTCAAATTTAGTTCTGAGAGATGATCAGTCATTATTTTTCTATGCCCAGATGCCCAGAATAAATCTCTTATGCAGGAATTTTTTGTCATGAGAGTGTACAACAATCAAGTTATCAATGAAAACCAAAGGCAACTCACGTTCTGATACCCCAAGTGATTGTCGTGGGGCCGACCGTCTCTGCAAGCAGAGTATTGATTTGATGTCTTTGTGCGATGATGTCATCATAATTTAGTGAACCGCACACGGCTCTGAAAGACGATGCTCCCACATCGTGTACAGACTGCTCTGCGTTCTGCACGGAGAAACAAAATTTCTCCGCGTCATCAACTTGAAAGAAGAGTGATCCAGAGATGACCACTGGTACATTGTCTTTGGTAAAAGCTTTCTGTAAACAGTGAACCTTTGCGAGATTTTGGGTCCCGCCTCACCAATTCGTTGATTGGCAGACATATCTCTCTCATATCTATGACTTGAGTATGGTGGTAAACAGGAATGTTCAGGTGAATACCAGGATTCAATCTGATTGGGTTTCTGCCGAGAGAGGTTCGGTAGCCTAATGAGCCCTGATGGATGACTTGAATAAAATTCCTCTTTAAAGGTAAGATCGGCTTGTTGGTGTGGTTGAGAGACGTTGATAATCTTGGTGTGATTGAGGCAGTCTTCAAAATGACCCGACCAGCGGTCGAGAAAGATCTCGCGACGGAAGACGTCATCGTGTGAAGAGCCGGAGCAGTGAGTCTTGTCCCCACTAAAGAGGCCATGTTGCATACCGCGGATGTTGTTTGCATGTTGCTTTCTGTTTGTTGTTGTTTGTGTTTGGTTTGTTGGTGGTCCCGATCCTGAAGCAGAATTCCAGGAACAGAAAACCCTGGTAAACCCATATTTTTTTTGCTTTTTTTGTTTTTTGGCGAATTATTCGCAAGACAAAATAAACACCAAAGTTAATGATTGAGCAAATTAAGGCGATTTCAGTCGTGTTGGCCGGGCTCCGCTATTAAAGCCTTCTAATTTTCTAAGGGGCTCTCTGGGCCTTCTTATGGGCCTTCTAAATATTCGTGGATTGTTATATCTGTCTTCCTAAATCTTCAGTACATCAATCTGTCATATGTCATCAATGTTAAAATGACACGGATAATCATCTTGTTCAGGGCCGACGGCCTGAAACAATGCCAGAACAATTGAGGTTAACATCTTTCGAATTCTTCGATTTATTTTACAAATCTAGTTCTGCGTGGAGAAATATTGAGGGTTGGCACCACCAGAAACAGATTGGGCTTTTCCAGGGTCTAAAGTTTTCTAAGGGGCTCTCTGGGCCTTCTTATGGGCCTTCTAAATATTCGTGGATTGTTATATCTGTCTTCCTAAATCTTCAGAACATCAATCTGTCATATGTCATCAATGTTAAAATGACACAGATAATCATCTTGTTCAGGGCCGACGGCCTGAAACAATGCCAGAACAATTGAGGTTAACATCTTTCGAATTCTTCGATTTATTTTACAAATCTAGTTCTGTGTGGAGAAATATTGAGGGTTGGCACCACCAGAAACAGATTGGGCTTTTCCAGGGTCTAAAGTGGGGGTGTACTCAGTGTGAGAAGAGGCAGGTCCAGCTGCACTTCCGACACCTCTGTAGTTACCAGTGTTGACTCCAGCAGCGGCTTGTTTTCCAGGGTCTAAAGTGGGTGCGTACTCGGTGTGAGAAGAGGCAGGTCCGGCGGCGGCACCAACACCTTCACAGTATGAGCCTCAACTCCACCAAGAAAAGATCGATTCACCTCTGTAGTTACCAGTGTTGACTCCAGCGGCGGCTTGTTTTCCGGGGTCGAGGGTAGCGACGTATTCTGTGTGAGAAGAGGAAGGTCCAGCAGCGCTACCTACACCTCTGTAGTTACCAGTGTTGACTCCAGCGGCAGCTTGTTTTCCAGGGTCAAGAGTAGCGACGTACTCGGTGTGAGATGAAGAAGGTCCGGCGGCGGCACCAACTCCTGAGAAAATTGAGCTCGCCATAGAGATGAAAATGTGTTAACGAACCTCTGTAGTTTCCGGTGTTCTGAGCTGCTGGGGCAGCTTTTCCGGGGTCAAGAGTGGGAGCCTTGTGCTTGGTGTGCGAGCTGCCTGGTCCGGCTTGAGTGGGTCTCATCTGTTTAACATTTAGAACACTGCTCCTCTTTCGCTTCGCTGCAATCTCGGCTCACCTTTGTTCTGTTTGTTGGAAAATGTATCCAAATGTATCCGCAGTTCGGATGATTCATTTTCAACTTGAAAATGACGTGGACCACTTCCAAAATTTGGGCGTAAGAATTCCGAAGGAACTCGGAAGTCCTCCTTGGATCACTGTCTATCCGTTCGCTCTGCAGAATAGAGAGAGAATCAGAACTGATCCAACTGATGACGTATGATGCATATTTACGTTCTGAGTTCAGCGACTCGATGACGGCTGATGGAAAGAACAACCCTTCCTGCAAACTTTACGATAAATAGAAACGTTCAAGTCCCGGTTCACAGGATTAGTTGTTCTCTCCTTCAGTCTTGGAATTGGGCCGGATGGGTGTCAATCATCTTGTGAGGGTGATAGAAATCAACATCAGACCGACCTAGAACAAAGCAACATAAAAACAGTCGAGCGATCATGGAGAGATCAACCTTGGATTTGGTCAAGTTGAAGCATGTGAGTTGTCCATAAACTTGAACACAATTGTCACTGCCTCTTCACAATGAAACAAAGTACATGTCCCATTTTCTACCCAAAGTATAATTCTTGGTCATTTTGTCACTTGCAGGAAATTCAGTTCGTTTTGTGCTTGTGATGGTTCAAAACATATTTTAAGGCACTGCAGTTCCTTACCGCGTCTGGCGGTAAGGTAACTAACGTGGAAGAAACGTGCGATTGCAGTGCCTTGTTTTCTTATAGCACACAAAAATAAAATATTGGCTATTTTTATATGGATTTTGGTGTCATTTTGGTTCGTGGTAATGGCACGTTAATTACCGAGGATTTTAACATGGGACGAACAAAAGAATGACTTGTACATTGCTGGACTCCTCACTATTTATTTGTAATTTCAAATTTGGTGAAATACAATCTTTCAATATTTTTTGGCTGCTGTCTTGCCAGCACTAGACGTGTTTGCTGTGGGATAGGCCAAAGTGGCAGAGGTCTACAGGCCGGAGTTTTTAGAATTATAAATCAGATACTGGAGTATAAGTGTGATGCCATCTCAGGCTAGATGTGCTCAGGATACAGAGCAGTTGCTTTGTCAATTATGAAGATCATCGCTCACAACTGAAGAGAAAGCGGTTCTGTTTGCAGGAGGGAAAGACAACAAATATGTACAGTGTATGTTTTACTTTTTTATTTTTATAGATCTTAGAGATCTTATAGTTCTCGTGTTTCCCATCAAGTGAGATCAGCCATCCAAGATATCTATAGGGTGTGTGCAGACCAATATCTTCAATTGCTTGTCTGATTAATATCTGCACAATACCCATAATCACATACAGAATGATGGCGTTTTATTAGACCAAAATACCAAAGAAAAACTTGACATAAGCCTTTGGAATCTGTACAGAGGTCTAGATGACCTAATAGCCCAACATTGCCATA
>KV920968.1:0-12107 GCA_002081555.1 Protostelium mycophagum | reverse complement strand
AATACTATCAACATAACTTTTATCATATGAACTTTAGACCTTGTTATACAATGTTCCTTGGGTTATATACCAATGTATTGCCTTTTATGTATAAAAAAGAATTAAATGGACCTGAATTTTGCAATGTTCTGTTCCTTGTTCTGCCTTTTTTTGCTTTGTATTTTTCTGGCTTATGGCTGGGAATTATCAAATTCTAATGGCACAAAACAAACCTATTTCAATAGTAAAGAATCCAAAAAAACAAAAAAAACTGGAATTTGACCATCCATAACAGAGATATAGATTAGTCAATTAAAGTCAAAATGTTCTGCCGCAATCTCTAGTAGGCACATCACTAATAGAGTAAAGAGAGTTCACAATCACACTTCAAGTGAGCTTGTTCACACTACCAGTGCAACTTCACACAGGACAAAGAGGAGGCCCGTCAAGGTAGGAAGTCTTTTTGAGATCTTTCAAATGGCACCGGTTGCAGTTCCAAATTCCCTCTGGGTGCAGCGCTACAGGTCAAGTTGGTCCGGAGATAAATACTCCGATATCATGTAAAACCACTTATTGTTGCTCAGCGCGCGCCAGCAACACACTCTATGAAATTTAGATTCATCACCAAAAATAGCAAAACACCAATAATGTGAATCTGAAAGTCTTTGTTTTGTTCTGGATGCTCCATAATCTGTTCATGCAAAATCTAATAGCGTCTACAACCAACCAAAATGTTATGGAATACCACATTTTAAAACACAACAATGGCCGCTCAACAACGTCTTAGTTCTGACGAATTGAAGAAAATATGGGACAGATTCGATTATAATGGCAATGGCAAGTTATCATTGGCGGAGATAGACAAGGCCGTCTTAGAAGTATACCCTGATCTTGGAAAGGACAAGCCTGCTCTCATCAGAGCTTATAAGTCGGCAGATGCGAGCGGAGTAAGTATACGTGCATTGTATAATCACCATCGGAAGACCTCCTCTAAAGGCAACTAGGACGGTTTCGTTGAACGCAAGGAATTCCGCAAGCTGATGGATTATCTATTCTACTACCAGAAGGTATGACGTCATCCCTTTCAATCATCTGACTCCACAGGTATTTCACGACTTCAAAGTTCTCGACACGAACAACGATCGCCGTATCACTTTGGATGAA
The DNA here is from genome assembly GCA_002081555.1 of Protostelium mycophagum. Taxonomy (NCBI): domain Eukaryota; phylum Evosea; class Variosea; order Protosteliida; family Protosteliaceae; genus Protostelium; species Protostelium mycophagum. Next base: position 10,964 of record KV920968.1, on the reverse strand, counting down.
TTCATCAAGGTAAATCAGGTCGCACAAGTACTCTTCTAATGAATAATCAGGGCCATGAGATAGCTGGAATCACCGGTGCTCATACCAAAGCAGAGTACAAAAAGATCTTCGACTCCATCGATACGAATCACGGCGGATACATTCTCTTCGAAGAGGTGGCGTACTAATCTTGATTAACGAGTTGATTGATTTAATAGTTCTGTGGGTTCGTAGCAAAGCAAAAGGCAGCTAATGCCCAGAACTAGACCTGCATAACTGATTAATAAACGTATGTGCAGTTGTAAAGAGGAACATCGATATTGCAATCATTAGTTTTCCGATGAATCTTGAAGAGCCGAGTGCCACAATGGATCTTTCACTACAGTTCAGACCTATGCGACAAGGCGACGTTAGAGATGTCCAAGCGTTGCATGTGAGCTGTGGCTTATAATCGTCGCTGACTCCTGGATAGACACAACTACTGCCAGTCACATATGCTGAAAAATTTTATCATCGACTTTTACAACCTGGATTCTTTACATGTATAGCGCTTGAAGATGGGGAGGTAGGGAGTGAAATCATGGTGATGTAAAAAATGAGAACAGATCATTGGGTTCATCACAGCAAGATTTGAACAGAGATCAGAGTGGGAAAAATTTGTGGGACTCTTCAAACAACAAGAGAGACAAGGATGTATCTTTAATCATCACGATTCATCTTTTGTGTAACCATCTTAACTTTCAAAGACATCTGCACACTTGGAGTGCGAGAAGATAAAAGACATAGAGGCATTGGTTCATTTTTGTTGCAGGTAAGAACATCTCCCCACAAAAAAGTTTGATGACAAAAATAAGGGTGTGTGACAAGTGTACATCACCAAATCGAATGACGATACAGCCTTTGATCTGATCATGTTGCTGAATGAAGCCAGGAAATATGTCGAATTTTGAGATCGAAGGGAAAATGTCGGCAAGTCTCTCTCCACATGAAAGTTGGCAATGAAGCCGCCGTCCATTTCTACGAGAAACATGGGTTTTATGTCACATCACGCCTGTACCAATTTTACGAGATACAAGTGCGTTACCGTGGTCTCATCACGCTAACCACCGCAGAATAATTTATACGACGCTCTACACTTGACCAAATATTTGGAACCGACAGAGCCAATGAGGAGCCCTCTATGGATCATCTTCTCATGGATTTTATGTGTAATCATGCTGCTGTTTGCGGCGTGTTCTTATGTACCGAGGAGACTATATTACCAGTTCCAACATCTTTTAGAAGAGGACGAACCATTATAAAGAGTTTTTTGGTTGTTATATTCTAACGTTATTCAAGGCATCTCCAACTGCCTGGCAGACAGAGGGTTTGCCAGTGTTGGTGTTGTTGTACGGTCTGTAAGAAGAGTGATTTTGGATGAGCATCTACAATGAATCCAGGGAAAGTTTATTTGCAATACTTTAGTGATAGTTCAAGAGTTGGAGATTGATAACTTGGAGACTTGTGCCCTCGCAAACATCAAGATGTCTTTCTGCGTCTTCTTGTACCTGCAGAAATCAATGAATATCACAGAATGAGGACTGCACCTCTCGCACATGATGCTGTGAACATCTTCTTCACCCTCATTATGCTCCATCTGTTCGGAATCAGGTTTACATTTTCAGATCGCGTGGCTCAAGAGAAGACAAGTTTCGACGATTGTAATCGGCGTTGTAGATTGGTCCAAAAAATACCAGAAGAATGTTTTTGCGGCAAAGCCGCAAACAGATGCACTTTGCATTATTTGAAGACACCTCTCCCTCCTCCTCCAACTGCAGATCCTCCTCTATACCGTCCAGAGTCTCTTGCAGCTGCAAGATCGCCCTCTCTTCATTATCAGGGTTCAGAGGTGAGCTGTCGAATTTTCAGTGACATTTCGTGGAAAAATGGGTGAAAACTGACTACGGATCACGTGACTCTAAGAGGTCCAACTCTTTCTCATCAGCAACAGAAATCCTCAGAGAAGCCAATAACTCTGGGGAGAAATTTCCTGAGATTCTTGAGTTGCGAGATTTCAATCTTTTATGAATATATGACACTTTTATATCAATAATAAATATCTAATGAGAAACGACAAGACCGGTCATGGTCGAGATATCTCACCTCTGGTCAGTGTGTGGTCCAGGGGAATACCCAATCGTTGTAGATGAGAACTTCTCTTCTCAACAAAGTCATCCATGGGGATCGCAAATGTGATCCTCAATCTGTCATATACATTGCCACCTGTCGAATATGTCAGGTGTCATTTGTGACGTGCGATGACGTCATCACCTTCTGGGACGAATCCGTAGTTCATGAGCAGTTCTCTGGAGCTATAAGGACCGTAAGATATGTAAATCTCATTGTTTGGCGCCAAATCGCACAGACTTCTCACGGAAAAAATCTGTACATGATGAGTCGTTGTTATGGTGACGTTTTCTTCGCCACAGTAACGTACCGCAAAATTGCGGTAAAGTGTGAAAAATGATCACCTTTTCGCTCGTTTCTTTTGCCATCTTTCCATCTACAATTGTAAAAATAGACTCTAATGTCTAAAAATAGAAACCCCACCTAATTGGGGATAATCTGAGGTGTTGAGCATATCTACAACGGGCAATAAGCAGTTGGCGAGATTTCCATCGAAATTCACAGAAAATCCGCGGCTGTCAAAAATAGCTCTGTACGGGTCAGTCGCATTAAAATGAAACACCCACCTGGCCCATAGGAAATCGTCGTAACCAAAAGAATTTTCTGGGAAGATTTCTGGAAATCTCTCGGAAAGTTCTGGGAAAAGTGTTTCGTGGATCTGACACGTCTTCAATTTTGAACATGAAGAGCCATTTTTTTAAAATTCAAATAAATTTAATTATTTTGATTTGTTTTTTGTGCATATTCACGGACAACAAACACAAACATATCATTGCGACAGAATACGTGTTCAAATGCTTGATCATTGCGGCAGAGCTATTAGCATTTGCCACAAAAATATCTTTTGGATACCGCTTCACCGAAATATACTTTATGTTTGAGATGTAAATTATTAAAATCCTCAACATAAAATGCATCTTTGCGGCAAAACCGCCACTCATAAAATGTCTATCTACAATGTTGTGGAAAGGATGTACCTGTCTTAATGACTCTTTCGCATCCAAGATGTCCATCATTAGGGGTAACCCATCTAACATCATCAAGTCACCGATGGGATAGATCAGCGCGATGTCGGGGTCCTAAGAAATGTCGACAATCGAACCGGGTGTATTCCATCTGTCGACATTGATTACCTCAGGGAGAGTCTCAAAGTAGGTGTGCCAGAGAGATTTTTCTTTCTTATTCTTTTCCAATAAAATAAAGAGGATCAAAATTGTGTCTTCGTGGGCGTCGTTCGCCAATAATTCATGGAAAATAGCAGAATATTCTGACTGAATATTTCAGTATATTTTGGTGATCTACAACGAGGTACTTGCCTTCATCGCGTTCTCATAACTAATCATGAGATGGGAAGGCATCCTGAATATTTCGGTCCCTGCAGATATCAGACAGTGTTAAATATATATTCTAAGAGTGTTATTGTTGCAGGATTTCTCGTGTCTGATTGTGCTCTTGATGGACACTGTACGCGAAGCTTGTGATGAGACTGCAGATTTTCTCTTTGCAAAAATGATGATGATTATCAATCATATAGCGACTTAGACATACCAGCATGGATGGGTGTCTCGCTGTATATTCCACGACCAGAGCTCTCAAAAACGCCGACTCTTAATGCAGAATCCTTTTGTAAGATGCCGTTTTCTCTTCCCCATTGCAAAAGACGGTTGAGAGAGTCATTTTCTGAAGAGACGGAAGGACTCAACATCTACTATGATTAAAATGATGAAAATTGAATGTACATTGATTCCTAAAAGCACATGAATGAGAAACTCGATCTGATCACCTTTTTTGGCGGCACTCTTTGGCAGAGATCTCTTAATTTTTCATCACAAAACTCCCTTGCTTGATCTGGTGTCTTGTCATGTTCTTTCAACCATTTCCACACTCTCCTCTCTGTATCAGGTCTCATTTCTCTTCTAAATGGTGCTGTTGTGTTCCTCTCTGCTAGATAGATCTCTTCTTCGCTGGCCATCAGTAGTCTTAAAGAAGTGACAAAGGATTGGAACTTGTCATTCTGATCCAGATCACCACTGATGTCAGAGACATTGAGAGTTCGAGGCAGGTCGAGACCTCCAATCATGGCACTCTTCACAGCGCCATACTTGTGATCCAAAGCCATAGGGTTAAAGGATATCTTTGATTCTGTCGAAGTCATGTTGCTTTGATTGTGGCTGATGTGATCGATCTGGTGCGTAATTATTCAAAAATCTGATCATAAACAATGGAAACAACAACAGAAGCCCCAGACACAACGACGCAAAACATGACTTCTTCAGATCCTTTGGACATCCGCTTCACTATATATGAAGGCGAACATCAACTGCCGCTCATAGTTGGGCTGATAGAGAAAGATCTATCGGAACCATATTCTGTCTATACATACAGATACTTCTTAAACAATTGGCCACACCTATGTTTTCTGGTATGTTTATGGTGGAAAATGGAAGATGATTTCGACAGGCGATGCTTGACGGAAAGTGTATTGGAGTGATCGTTTCTAAAGCCGATCAGCACAGAGGTGTTTTAAGAGGTGATACAGCCACTCTGCTTCCATCATATCTGACGTCACCGAAGGTTACATCGCCATGCTTGCTGTCGACAAGACATGTAGAAAGGCAAAGATCGGGACAAAACTCGTCTTGAAAACGATCGAAGAACTCAAAAATCATCATTGTGAAGAAGTAATCGTTGATCACAATCCATCACATCGGATCTCATTGATATCAGGTTGTATTAGAAACAGAAATCACGAATCTCGCTGCCCTGGGACTGTACGAGAACCTAGGATTTTTGAAGGACAAACGCTTGAATCGCTACTACATGAACGGAGTTGACGCATTTCGGTTGAAGCTCGCACTGTAGTATTCTTTTAGAAGCTCTGGCTGCTGTCCAGCTATTTTGGGTTAAGAAGCTTTCAGGTGCCTATTGATAGGATTTAGCAATAATAATATTGTCCTCTTAATCGTTCCTTACTTTCATTCGTCCATCTTTTATCTTGCGGTTATGACCGCGTCCGCTCACGTTACGAATCGCGATTTGGTTTGGATATCAAACACTGGCGTTGAAGGTTGAGCCTGTCATCGGCGAAACCCGACTCAGGAAACAGGCTGTCGCAAAAGCATTCTTCAGAAGCTATGAGCCGCATCACCTGGTCCCTTTTGCTGGTAGGTGTCAACAAGCTCAGACATGAGCTCATAATGATCCGAATCAGTGCAGCTTAGCTGTGGTCTTTGCGCAAGACTGTGCATTTAGCAATCAGACGACCAGGGTCCGGTTAGCTGGTGCAACGAAGGTCCAGATCTCGTTTCCAAGTTCCTTGTCGGGAGGCAATGCTCTTCACTACACCATCGACAGATACCTCACCGACAACACAACTGTCCAATGGCGAGTCCCTACCTACGGCACATTCTTCTATCAGGTGCATTACCTTTCATCTTCTTCGATACGAAACTGATGTCGGGATAGGTTAGGTCGAATGTCTCTGGATCAGAGATCCAGTTCAATTTAGACGTCACATACACCAATCAGACGGGCAATCTTTTGAAAGGTGCATGCTCCACCACCTACAACACGAAGAATTTTGTGGTGATCTTGATGGTGGCTCTTTTCAGCTTCTTCACTTTGAACAGGACATGGAGGAATGCGGCCACTCTGATCTGCACCGGCTTGGCCGTGATGACCTACGCAAATGTAAGGAGTTTGTTCTTTGGCCTGAAGCTGAGTGTTTCAAGGCTGCAACAACGTGTCAAACCACCGTGCATTTCTCATTCCCAGAGACGGTGACCCAGGTGTGTCAGAACACAGTCTGCCTGGCGCTACCCCCTCTTGTCATGGAGACGACAACCGTCGCCCAAACATCAACGGTGCGACAGTCTACAACCCAAGCCCAGAGCACCACGATGTGAGTTTTCCTAGAGAATTCAGAGAAATTCTGAAGAGATTCAGGGCTGGGACTACTTCAATTGCACAGACAACTAGTGAGGCCGAATCGTCTACAATGTGGGAGACACAGACTGTTGTCCCTCCCTTTTCCAAGTTTGCCACTTCAGACGGAAACACTGTCTTCTTCTACGAGAATTACATCCAAACGTGAGGCTTCGAGGTTCCTGCCAGATTCTGATCTTTACAGTGCCGTCGCAAAGTTGGACAGCGACTCTTGTGGTGATCAATCTGTGATCGCATTGACATACTCGAATGAACCAGGAGCAGTGTTTGCCTACATGTCCGACCCTACCGGACAAGTTCCAGACAGGATCGTTCAGATCTTGAAGACAGGTAACCTCTTTAAACTCCACATTTCGTTGACTTGAGCAGGTCATTGTGCACTTGTGACCGATTTGAGAAATGACAATGTGGACAATTGCTTTGATGCAGGAAAAATCGACGACTATAAGGGTGTAGACTTTGCTTATGATGTGACCACCGACTCATTCGTCATCGCGGACATTGAGAACGCGGGTACATACTTCCAGATATACAGTGAGTTGTTTGCGTCTTTTCAGAGGAGCTAAAAGCTGCAGATGAATACGGAACCTGCAAGCCCTTGTATGTCCCCACAAACCTCGCAGGTTTTGACATTTTGAACGGCCAGTACGTTGTCCTCAACAGCACTGGCCAAATCCTGTCACTCGACACAACAACAAGCACCACCAGCTTTGTCTCTGATTTTCTATCTGGTCAATACGATTTTGTCAAGCTCAGAAGCGTCTACTACTATGATGGAAGTACCCCCACAAATACGGTCTTCTTCATGTACAGCATCCAAGGGAACGTGTTTTACTCGGTGGGTTGATGACGATCTATTTTCGGCTGACTCTGTACAGGTGCTGAGAAACGGAGTGGATTTATACGGACCTCAGCCCCTTCCTTCTGGCACATCCAGGATTACACAATTATACGCCACGGTAGCATTCTGATCTGTTCTAATAAATTATATACTGGTGTGTTGTTTTTGGCGAGCTTTACGTCAAGGACATCAATGATCAAGAAGACATATCAAGCGATGAAGATCCTTCTGACGAACGATGATGGTTATTCAGCCAAAGGGCTGCTCGCCATCTTGCGATTACTAGTCGAAAAAGGACATGATGTTAGGGTTGTGGCACCCGCTACCGAACAATCAGGAGTGTCGCATGCGTTGACTTTACATCGAGGATTAAGAGCCAGGCGTGTTCGTTATACTCCTGAAGTTCTCAAAGGTACATGATCTGATCAGTTCTCATGTTAATCGAAAAATTAGGATTTGGAGTCGAGCCAATAAAGACATTAGAGAATGTATTGGCGTGGAATCTTTTAGGTACTCCTGCTGATTGCGCACAATTTGCCCTATTGGGATTATATGGAGGTCCAAAACCTCTCTTGGAGCCATGGTGAGATCTACCACCTGCATGGATGATCATGTCCTCTTAACGATCTCAGGCAGCCTGATCTTGTGGTCTCCGGAATCAACAGAGGAAATAATGCAGGATATAACGTGATCTATTCGGGAACTGTTGCTGGAGCCATGGAAGGTATCATTTATGCACAAAAATGCCCATTCCATTGAAAGTCACGTAAAAAAATGAAGTCATCGCGATTGAGCCACATCAGGATCCATTCAGGGTATCCCTTCCATCGCATTATCTCTCAATCATCCACCGGATTATCCATCTGCTTCTGAAGCTTGGCCTTACACAATGGCTGCAAACTTGTCACTCGGTGTCATCGACAAGATTCTGAAGATCACAAAAAAGGTATATGTCTTAAAAAATCATTTTAAAATTCAAATCGATCTCTTGTGGGCGATCAAAATCTAACGGCCAAGATATCATATTTATTTTCAAATTCTTGAAGATTATACATATTTTCAACGATAATTCAAAGTTTTAATTAGAATTTTTTGTATTTTCTGTTATTTCGTGCAAACTCAATTTTTCTTAAAAATTGCAACATTAGAAATAATATCAGAAAAATATCTAAAATTTAAAAAAATGACGAATAAAACAGGTAGAGAAAACGACATTTTGGAATGTCAATTTTCCAAATGTCGACGCTTCGTCCGTGAAAGGCGTTAAACTCTGCAAGCAAGGTGATTCTTTTTCGACGTTAGTTAACGTGAATCTGACAAATTCCCACGGTAACTACCGTCAAAAAATGCTGAAGGCACAAAGCCACAACAATATCAAAATTTACAAAAATATTTAAAATAAAAACCAATAGGTGGCTGGACCTTCACTGAATACTTTTCTGAAATAGAGAGGACCAATGAGGAGGATATTGTATATGTGAGAAGAGGAGAGATTATACCAGATATACACTTCAGCACCGAAGAGTATGACACCGTCGCAGTGCAGTGAGCATCTTTATCACATTCACATCGAGATGATGTATCACTTGGTTGTTTGTTGCAGTAAATATTTGGACATCTCTGCAAATCTTTCACTGGGATATGAAAAACAAAAAAGCAAGTGTCATCATACATCGATTCTGAACATTACAGCAATGGTTGGGTGACAGTGACACCCTTGAGCCATTTTTTGGACAGATTGGAGAGTTCAGAGATGAAGATCATTCAGAAGGAATTTAAATAAATGATCAATCAATCAACCCAAAAGATGAATGAATGTATCACAAAAGACCTCTTTCCATGTTGATCCTCTCTGATTGATACAAACCAAAATGTATTGAGATTTTGACTGATCATTGTGGTTTGTCTTTGATCCAAGAAGATATTGTCCACGTTCTGTAAGGTTCTGAAAATCGGTAGGCTGTTGCGGCAATCACCCCTGATCAAGATTTAATCACGGAATCATAACAGGACATACCAAGACCCAAAAATGTGACAACATGACGCCCTGATCCTTTCATTGAACTACGTTGTGATGTGAGATAAACACCAGCAGAGATCCCCGCAAGCGTGGCAGTCCATCTACAGCTTTCGCATTCCTGATACTGTGATGTCTTTTGGTTTTGGTTCATGTCTTCTGTGATCACAGAAATAAAATAAATAAAATAGAAATATATAAAATTCCAACTTTTATTTTTCAACAGAAGCCTGGAGCACAACCGATCTTGGAGACAGGTGCATCGAAACTCTTTAATGTGGCGGTGATGATAGAGGTCACTCCCTCTCCGAGCACAAATCCGGAGGCCAAGATGATCATGAACTTCTCATGTGAGGCATGATACTTCCTGATTATATCATTAATTTTCATTTCGCTTCAAAAAATTACAAAAAATTACAAAAAATATTTTTTCTTTTTGAAAGTTTTGGATAAATCTCGAAGAAATCTTCAGCATCACAAGTCGAAAAAACTAATGATAAAAATAGTAAAAAATACCTGTGCCAGATAGTCTGAAGAATAGAACCTATCACTCTAGGAATCGTCCAGTTTGGAGTCACGTACATTCCGATGGCAAAGGCGATACCGCTGGGAAGGTATTTGATGTATCTACAACGGTGTAAATACCCGGAATATATTCGAGATGAAAAGTGTTAAAAATAATGCCATCTACATCCGTAACTATTCCAAAAAAATAAAACTCACCTCTCCAACTTTTTGTTTGGAAATAATTCAAAAAGAGGGAGAATACCGCCCAATACCGCAAATACCACACAAAAAGGCATCACATTCGTCGCAAGATGTCCTCCGTTCAATACCCTGGCCATGTCTATCCAAATACCGGCCGTGGGTACCGGAAACTCCGGTCCCGGTATCTGGTAACTCCGAGAGTAGAGCTCGTAGGCGGCCACGGCAAATAGGACTGAGAAGAATGACCCAATCATCTGCCCGTAAAATTGTGCCTTTGGTGATGCGCCGATGAGATGGCCTGTCTTGAGATCTTGCATCAGATCACCTGCGAAATTTTATTATTTTATTTTATATTTTAATCTCATTTGTTAGATGTCAACTGTTTGGTTTGATTTTGTATGTGAAAAAATAAAATAATTTAATTTAATCTCTTTTGAAATAACATTTTGGCGGGAAAAGAAGGTCTCTACCTGCTTGTTGAGCTCCAGCCTCAGCGATAGCGCCGGCAACAATATTTGGGACGATTTTGTTTGGTGCAATGAAGGCGAAAATGATCTGTGACACTTTCCCGACACCAGATACGGGCTAAAAATATTTTTAGTATCTACAATTGCATCTACAACATCGAATATGCCGCAAAAACTTACGAATATTTTCGTTGAGAGAATTCATGAGGTAAAATTCAGAATAAAATGAAACATATCTCATCTACAATCGCGTCTACAACAGCCAAAAAGATCCAAATATAGATGTGAATTTCTAAAAAAATTCACGAGAAAAATAATCCAACTCAAATAACGTGAAAAAATTATAAAATTTAAAAATTCTCACGTTGAGGTCAGTCTCCCCGAGGGCCCTAACAGCCAATACGGATACAATCAACGCCATAAATACCGCCAATAATGGTTCTGAAAAATATAAATATTTAAAATAACATTACAATGTCTATTTTACACTTGAAATAATTTTATAAAAATAAATAGGTTCCGAAAAATATTTTTAATATAATACTTCAAACATAATTAATAATATGATACAATATAATATATACCCCATATGGGCATGTTAAATAAAGGAGAGATGACAGCTACACATAATACCGTTGATATCAACAGTCCACTGACCCACACCTTATAAGTCACCTGAAGATATCAACATATAACTATATAGTTTATTTCAATATAATTCGAGAAATAAATATCTGACCTGCTCCTCAGGTGGCGCGGGGTCATGAATCTTCTCGTCGTTATTCTTGACCATGCCATGCACTATCTTACCAACCATAACTAAAAATTTAATTTGAAAAAG
>KV920967.1:5720-43167 GCA_002081555.1 Protostelium mycophagum | reverse complement strand
CCTCCCCCCCACCCCCACAACCAACCCCTTGAGGCAGAAGATCGACGCCATACTGGACCATATTGAGGAGCTTACGGATGAGACCGGAAGACTTATAGCAGAATTGTTCTTGGAACAGCCTTCCCGGGTTTTGTACCCTGATTATTTTATGATCATTAAAAAACCAATTTCTATAGCAGAGGTGAGATGTCGCACCCAATACTATGATGTCATACGTCAAAATTCATGACGTCATGGTCTACAACGATGACGTCATCTTTTCTGAAGGAAATAGATGAGGAAGAAGAATTACAAAAACGCGGACGCCTTTAAACGAGATTTTGCCTTGATGTGTAGAAATGCACAGACTTTCAACATTCAGGGATCACTGGTTTGTTTTATCTTCTCGTTGTAGATGCTGATGACGTCACAGGTGTACAACGACTCTGTCAGAATGCACGAAGTTTTCACGACCGACTACAACGAGGCTTTTGGCGCCAAATACGTCCCCTTTACCCCCCTCCCTGCCCCCCCCATCGACAACGTGTACACTGCCCCGGTTGTACAACAACCTCCCGCCCCCCGCCCAAGAAAAAAAATGCGTGAAGAGGACGAAAACGAGGACGAGGATTTTGAGGATAAAATGGAAGGTGAAAAATCAACTTTTCCGGGAAAATTCCCCGAATTTTTTCGGCACAAAAGAATGAGACGACTTTGGCCGTTCACAACGATGTAGATGGATGTTTATAATTTGTAGTTGAGATTGGTGATGGAGGCAGCTCAGGAGACGAGCAACAGGCAAAGAGGAGAAAGCTTGGCGAGGTACAGAGTTGTGGTCATGTTAACCATTTTGGTATTGCGGCTTTGCCGCAAAGATAAAATTTTTCGTCACCGTTTTCAGAATAAAATTTTTGACTGAGTCATGCTTGCACGAAAATAAAATGTATTTTCAGGTTTCAAATCTATTTATAGACAAACTCATGTTCCCAGAACTTTGGCTCTTCCAGCAGGCGGTCCACTAATATGAACAAATCTTTCACCACCGGTGTAGAGCCACCCTCCGCCCCCTCCTACGCCGAATCCGACGACGAAGATTCCAACAAAAAGTGCTCCGCGCCACTGTTTGATCAAGGACCTCAAGAACCAAGCGTTGAAAAATTAATCTCTGACAGAAAGAGTTTGAACGGCGAGAACGAATACTATGTCAAGTGGAAGGGAAAGGCTTACGTCCATTGTAGTTGGGTCGGGGAGGCGGAGATGGTGCAGGACGCGGCGGGAAAAAAAAGGGTGACGAGGTGGGTGTCGAAGTCGGTACTTTTTTTGATGTATTTTTAGGTACTGGCAGAATAAGAGTAAAGTACCTGCTGTAGCTACTATTACAGGAGAGACTGTTGTTTCTGAAGAGGATCTCGTCGCATCCGACTACTTGGAGGTGAATTTCCTCAGAAATTTCCCGATACCACAGACACAAATCTTCACGAAATTTCCCGGAATTTTCTGACCCCACAAGGTCGACAGGATTGTCGCGGAACGTCCCGACTTTGACGAAGAGGGGAACAGGGTGACTCTATATTTAGTCAAATGGAAGTCTTTGCCTTACACCGAATGCACATGGGAGCGCCCCGAGACCTTCAACGATGACGAGAAGATTCGCGAATTTCACGCGAATAATATACCCCCGAGCGTGGAGGAGATGCGGCCTTTTCCCAAGAAGAAATGGGAGAAGAAGACGGAGACGAATTTCAATAATAACATGCAGCTGAGGCCTTACCAGGTGATTTTTTGGTTGGTTGTAGACTGCCAGTTAAGAATCATTTACAAAAATAGAAAATCAAAATTTGTTATGGACGGAATCTCAATTTTCATTTTTTTGAAACTGACTCGTTGTAGTTTGAAGGAATGAACTGGCTCACTTTCTGTTACAGTGAAGGCAGAGGTTCTATTCTAGCAGACGAGATGGGTCTTGGAAAGACTGTCCAATCGATCTCTTTACTTCATCACCTCTTCACCAACGAGAATATCAGAGGCCCATTCTTGGTGGTAGCACCCCTATCTACAATCGGCCATTGGCAGAGGGAGCTCGAGAGATGGACTCATATGAATGTACTCCTGTATGGAGGAAACAAGGTCTGTTTTCGATGAAATTTCGCCGATATCTCACGATTTTTACGTGAAATTTCGCTGACATTTCGGTAGATTAACCGTGAACTTACTCGTAGATTTGATTTTTATTACCCGCTGCCAGAGGACCAACCTCCGACGAGAAACATCTACAAGTTCCACGTCCTCCTCACCACTTTTGAGATGATTTATTCTCCCGGAGATTGGACGGAGTTATCCAAGATCAGATGGAGATGTCTCGTTGTAGATGAAGCTCAGGTATTTTTTATTTTCATTTTTTTTAATAATCTTTCTGATTTTATTCAGAGACTGAAGAACACCGAATCCAAAATCATGACCAATTTGAGACAGTTTAAAGTCGACCATAAAGTCTTGTTGACCGGAACACCACTACAGAACAACACACAAGAGCTGTGGACTCTGCTCAACTTTGTGGAGCCGAACAAATTTAGTTCCCAAGCCGCTTTTATGAGCGAGTTTGGGCAACTGGACACTTCTGAGCAGGTAAATCACGTTTGATGTGAAAATTCCGAGAAATGTCTTAACTTGATTTTTCTCCGACTTTTCTATCCCAAAACTTTTCGTATTTTCTCGCTTTTTTGCGAAAAAAAAATTCCAAGAAATTTTGTCGTCATCTCGATTTTTCACTGACTTCTCCAGGTCTCAAAACTTCACGTTCTGCTGCGACCCCACATGCTCCGTAGAATGAAGGAGGATGTGGAAAAATCTATCCCGCCAAAGGAAGAGACTCTCGTAGAGGTGGAGTTGACTTCCCTGCAGAAAAAATATTACAGAGCCATGCTCGAAAAAAATCGAGATTTTTTGAACAGAGGATGTGTTGGGAAGAACGTGCCAAATTTGATTAATGTGGTGATGCAGCTCAGGAAAGTGAGTAGAAGGGTCATGACGTCATGATGTGATGTCAAGGTTTTATTCGAATGAGTGGAGTTGTAAAACAACAAAAATTTTCATTTCCAAAATTGTTAAAAATGAATATTTTTTACTGAAAATGAAAATATGAGATTTTTATATTTCAGAAAAAAATAAATAAAAATAATAAAATAAAATAAATTAACTTTATAGGTTTGTAATCACCCCTTTCTGATTCCAGGAGTTGAAGAGAAGGAGACTTCTCCACTTGAACCTGAAAAATATTTTAATGATTTTGTACAAGCCGCGGGGAAGATGGTGCTGCTTGACAAGTTGTTGCCCAAACTCAAAGAAGGAGGTCACAAAGTCTTAATCTTCTCCCAGATGATGAAGGTGAAATTTCCACGAATTTTAGGACGAATTTTCACAAGAAAAATATTTTGAAAGGTGGGAAAAAAAAAAACGAATTTAAACAGGTTCTGGACCTCTTGGAGACATATATGAGGCATAGAGGATATATATACGAGAGGTTAGATGGTGGTATTCGTGGAAATGAGCGTCAAGCCTCAATCGACAGGTGATTTCACGACCAGAAAATTTATTTTTATTTTCTGACGTGAAGAAAACTAGTCTAAAATTTTTTTAATTCAAAGAGAAGGGTCTTCTCAAGTTTTTGATTTATTTTTATTTCGAAATTACAATTTCCATAATATTTTTTATAAATTAAAACTTTAATATTTCCACGAAAATTTTTCTGAAAGTTTGGAGAAAAGTTGACGAAATTTCAGGTTCTCAAAGCCCGGAAGTGACAGATTTGTCTTCTTGCTGTGTACAAGGGCTGGTGGTCTCGGTATCAATTTGGTTGCCGCGGATACCGTCATCATTTATGATTCTGATTGGAATCCCCAAAATGATGTACAAGCGCAGGCGAGATGTCATAGGTGAGATCTTCATCATTTCTCATGACATCATTTTATCCATTGCAAGAAATAGAAAATTCACCAAAAAGTGGAAAAAATACAAAAAAAGTACAAAAAATTAGGAAAAAAATAGAAAAAATTACAAAAAAATAGAAAAAAATAAAATAAAATATTAATACTTTTAGAATCGGACAGACACAGGAAGTGAAAGTATATCGTTTAATCACCCGAAACACATACGAGAGACAAATGTTTGAAAAATCCTCCAGGAAATTGGGTCTCGATCAGGTAAAGACAGTCTAAAAACAGACACGTCTACAACTCGGCACGAATATTTGTGCCCGTGAAATTTCTGATATTTTTCCAGGCCGTTTTGCAAGAGCTTGGGGGCACAAATGCTTCTAAAAAGGACGCCGCAATGGACAAAAAGGAGATCGAGACTCTACTGAAAAATGGTGTTTACGAGATCTACAACGATGATGGAGAGGCCCTCAAGAGATTTTACGAGGATGACATCGACAAGATTCTTAACCGATCTACAAAGGTCAGTTTCATTGTCTTGAAACGGCATGAATGATTGAGACGTCTTGAATCTCTGAGATATTTTGTGGATGACCTCGTCACAATATTTCGGTCCACCGTCTCCATCATTTGATCCACTGTCCCAATTAATTGTGCCTGACCCTTATAGGTCATTTGGAAAGACTCTTCGGCAACTGTTTTGGGAAATTCGTCGTTCGCGCGCGCGTCTTTCGCATCTTCTGGTGCCGATGCCGGAATCGATGTGAACGACCCAAACTTTTGGGACCTCGTTTTGCCCGAGGCCAAAACGGCCGCGAGATTATTGGAAAACACACTGAATGGAACTGCCATCAATACCAAGGTGAGATTTCGTGGAAATTTAGTAGAAATATACGTGAAAGTTGGCTGAAAATTCATAGGAAAAGAGGAGAATTTATATGAATGATATTCATGAGTTGGTTCTACAAGTAATCGCCGGTTTTAACAACGGAAAATTCGACGAGGTACTCATCTACAACATTGTAAAATCAACACACCACCAACGACCAAAACCCCAGAAATCCCGAAAATAATGACAAACAGGTGACCGAACTGCGCACACTCTTGATGAAGATGTTTGAGAGGCTGAGGGACAAGCTCGAGGACTTCACAGAAGAAGAGAGAGAAGACATATTGAGATGGTCGGAAGAGGTGGCCAAGCCAAGACGAGAGAGAAAGGGGGTAAATAGATACTCTGACAATAAGAGATCTTCGGCGATTTTGAAGCGCGAAGCTCCCAGAAGCAGGTAGTTTTTTATTCGAAAAATCGTTTCATTTCGTATATTTAGGGGAAATAAAGTAACTGGAAATTTAAATGAAAAACACGCGAAATTTCATGGAGAATTGACAAAGACAGAAGGGACCCCAACGAGCTTGATTTGAGCATTTGGAGTGATAGAGAGAGGAGTAAAATCGATTCGGTATTCATGTCTATAGGACCATGGGGTGATAGGTGGACTGACATCCGCTCCAGAGCAGGTGACAATCTACAACGAGAGTTTTTATTTTTGTAGGATTTTTCTTTCCTACAGATCGAATGTCCATATCATTTCGTCTGTTAAAATAGAATTTTTTTCAAAAAAAATTACAAAAAATTCAAAGTTAAGAGCTGACGGTTCCAGGACTCCACGATAAATCGACAAACGAATTAAAAACTTACGCGACCGAGCTGTCCAAGCAGTGCATTATACATGCAGATGACAAGGACAGAATCATATTCCAAGAGGTGCTTTCTCTAATCATCAATGTCGGTTCCGAGGAGATGGAAATACAGGTGAATTTATCCATCTTGAAATTTCGAGATTTTTTCGGGGTCTATTGTGATGAAATTTCGAGGAAAACTTATAAATTTTCAGAAAAATTTCTTTGCAAAAAATTTATAAAAAAAAATTCAATTATAATTATTAAGTTGTACATTGGAGAATCTGCTCTTTTTTTGGAAATTATTATTTCTGTTAATCATTTCAGGTGGAATTAAATGATGCCTTCACGAAGTCAGTGACCAAGAGAGTCCGGGTGTGGGCCAGGCAGTTGAAGACGATGAAGCTCTTGAACGAAATTTTAGACTTTGAGACCCGGAAAAATAATTTCGCACATTTTGTTGTACCAGAGTTGAACAAACCCCTTACCAGGTGGTGGACCGCTGAAGAAGTGAGTTTTTCATTTAAAAAAGGCCGTGTTTATCGTTGTAGAATGACATCTGTCAAAAATCAATTCGGATTTTCTCATCTATTTTTAGGACCGGAGTTTGATGATCGGAGCTTACAAGCACGGAATTTCGGAGTTTATTACGATAAGAAGAGACCCAGACTTGACTTTCGCAAACTTTGAAGGAGTCATGGAAGAAGCTGAAGACGAAGAGAAACACAGGGATCAAGACTCTTCAGAGGTAATTTTCAGTGAAATTTCACCACAAATTTCTCGGAATTTTCGAAAATTAAATTCTCGATTTTTCTGATTCCCGAAAAATATTGACTGGTTGTAGAATGACGAAACTTACGAGGAATTAAAGTCCAACAAATTGGGTAACGCCTGGCCCCCCGCCCGGACTCTCGAAGCGCACTTGAGATATCTTGTCGAGACATTGAAGAAAAATGCTGCCGCAGACGAACGACAGAGAAGTAAAAGAGAGAGGGATAAGGAGAGAGAGACTGCCAAGAAGAAGTCCAAGGTGAAATTTCACGGAAATTTCACGAAAAAATCTTGGTGTTTTCGAAGAAAAAGAAAACATCGGAACTGAGATTTTATGTCACAAATATTTATTCCGGACCAATTGATCATGCCGTCTCAAATATTCAGGACGATAAGACGAGGGAGTGGTCCAAGCGGGAGATCAATGACTTACGTATGGCCTTGATGTGTTTTGGACCCGGAGACTGGGAGAGAATCAGGATAGAGGCCAACCTAAACAAATCTTCCGAGCAGATTGAATCATTCTATGACGTCTTACTCAAGTACTGCTACCAGGTATGAGATATCGCAACGGCAAAATTTTTTTATTTGTGAAAAAGTTCAATTTCCAAAAATTTTTTGGAGTCCATGAAAAGTGATGACGTCAGAAGTTTTATTGGAATGAAAGTGATGACGTCACAGGTGGCTACTAACGACAAGGAGGATGAAGAGGACGAGAAGGCATTATCTGTTGTCACAGAAACGATGGCTAAGAGATTGATTAAGAGAGTTGCTCTTCTGACTGCTATTAAGAAACAGGTAATGAAATCTCCACGAATTTTCGCTAATTTCGGGGTGTTCTCCTGAACAATAATTGCAATTTCAAGAAAATTTATCTGGCTTTACAGCGTTGTAGATGAATTAATAAATTTCAGGTTTTGCCACACCCACAATTGGAAGAAATAGTCGGAACCGCCACAACCGGGGATATGCCCGCATGGTAAGTTTCCCCGAAATTTCATCCCATTTCACTCGAAATTTCGTTGAAATTTCCAGGTGGGAGCCCGACCACGACATCACCCTGTTGAAATTAATTGTGAAGGTCGGAATTAGTGAAGAAAAATTACATAATATTTTAGAAGAAGAGAACTGTCCGTTCTACCAAGCCAAAGAAGGCAAGGCAGAGCCCAGGTGAAATTTCACTGAAATTTCAATATGATTTCTGAGAAATTTCCAGGAAACAGAGGCACAAATTTTTGGTCGGATTTTTGAAAGAGAAGACGCCGCTGATCAAAAGACTTGAATACCTGAGGGAAATAGTTTTAGACCCGGAGACTTTGAACAAGAAGAAGGCGGAAAAAATATCGGAAGAATTATCCACCCCATTACGCTCCACCAGGTGAATTTTCAGTAGATTCTCTTTGAAATTTCGACGAAAACTCAAATTACGTAGGTCTCAAAGAGCGAAGGAGGGACCCCTGCCTGGAGAGAGAAAGAAAGCATTGTACGATGATGACGAACGCGCAGCCTCTACAGAACCGTCACTCAAAATGAATTTAAATTTCAAATCTGCCAAATCATCGGGGTGAGTAACGGTTTGACATTCTCAAAAATACAAACACGTCGACACATCTACAATAGAGTGTACAATTACATCCGTCACAAACACGATTCACAGCCTCCATACTGAATTATCAGTAGTGAAGTTGTGCGGGACGATAGAGGCAAGCCGATATTTCCCATCCTCGCAAAGGGCGCCAATGTCACAAAACTGGGCCGCGTAGTGTATGATAGACCAAACTTCCACTCTAAGGCATACATATGGCCTGTGGGATTCTCTGCCGTGAGGAGACTTCCAAGTATAAAGAATGCCAGCACGTACACAAACTACACTTGTACCATTGTAGATGGGGGTCAAGCTCCCATATTCAGGGTGAGATGTCTCGATATGATCAGTTGGGCACAAATCATCCGTTTCATTTCTATGAAACTGTCCTCACTGTAATAGATCACTGCAGAGGATGACCCCTCATTCGTGATGGAGCACACAACCTCCTCCGGAGTTTGGGTCGAAACCTTGAAGATCATCAAAAAGAGACCAAATGTGTCTGTCAGTGGCCCAGAGGTCTGTTTTCTTTCAAATTTCCACGAAATATCATCCAGATTTCCGTGAAAACTGAAACAAACTAGATGTACTCGTTCAGCGATCCTAACATCAAGATGTTGATCCAAGAGCTTCCTGGCGCCAAACTTTGCAGCCACTATCACTGGGTTGATTTTGGGTCTGCAGGAGGACAGCCCTCAACACAATCACCGGATGAAGAAGATGAAGACGTGCCATCTAAGGATATAAAGACGGAGAAGAAGGAGGACACACAAGGGAGCAGCTCATCAAGTTCATCATCTGATTCGGACTCTGATTAATAAACTCGATGTTTTGATGATTGGAGAACAAATTCTGCCATTTATTTGCTCCATTTTAGATATATTTTCAAGGCATTTAGAATTGATTTTTATGCGCAAGATGGCTCTTGGGATTGTCAAGAAAAGTAGAATATATCAGAATAGTCAGCATGAATTTATGATCATAGGTGCTACCGCAGTGACAGAAGAGATTTCTGCAAGAAACTAGGCAAAAGGTCAATCTTGAAGAAGAGGCACACCTTCAAAGGATGAGTTGAGATGATTTCATGCTGTACGTAAATATTGTCATCTGCACGTGTCTGATACTTTGCAGACAGCTCAAGGATGGTGTAGCCTTTATAACCGCTGGCTATCTGAAATAAAGAAGGATCATAGTGAAACAGGTCTTTGGCCACCTCAAGTATTTTGTCATTTTTGCTGGCAATCTTTGTGAGTCTCACAAACACAAAAGTACTTTGCTTCTCCATAATCTCTTCCTCATATGCCTTTGCTTGCATAAAAAGAGAATAAATCAACAATTGATTTTGTGTTTTCTTTTTGATGATTATTTTATTGCTGCGATTCCTTTGGTGTGTTTTATAATATTAATAATGACATGTATAAAAGACCAACAACCATCATAGATTTTTCAAGTGTTTGTGGTGTCACTGCATATAGAAATATACAAATAAAAACAGAATAATACATCCTGGCAGCAAAGTTGCGAAACAAAAATACTTTGGTACACCCTGTTTGGATTTATGCTCTGTCTGTTGAATTTCTTCAAAACTATTTCTTCATTGCAAATTATGCAATAAAATGGATGTTGCTGATGATTTCTCTGAAACATAAATGGCGATTCGCAAAGACGATTTATTCTTCACAATGAAGGTTAAAAATTCCAATTCAAGGCACGCACGCTTGAGTTGTGTACTAATTTTTGATAAGAAAATGACACACTCACTTTCGGCGCCTTCTCACAACCAGCTCTTATGGCGCAACCGGTAGCGCGTTCGGCTGTTAACCGAAAGGTTCCTGGTTCGAGCCCAGGTAGGAGCGACTCTTTTGCTCCATATGTCTGACAGCTGTCAAATTTGTCCCACGTCATTTTTTTAAAACTAATGGTGTTTGTTAATGATAACCAATGAAGAGTTGCATTGATAATCCCTCTCAACGGATAATCTTTGTAAAAGTGATAAAACGCACACAGATAATCACGTGCAATGTTTTTAAATGTAGATATTTAAAAAAGTAATAAAGAAGCTCCCTGACCGGGAATCGAACCCGGGTCCCCACCGTGACAGGGTGGTATACTTATCCGCTATACTATCAAGGATTTCGTGTCATCAAAAATTTCCCGACTTATTCTAAAAATATCTCTACCTCATCCACAATGAGTGCCCCGCAGGTGTCGGGTTGCAACGGAGGGAAGCTCAGCAAGTTCCAGACTCACTTGATATGAAGTGTAAATGTCGGTGGAGGGGGAGGTATATGTCGATGTGGAGAGATGTACATGTCGACAGGGAAGGGCACCAGCACCATCGAGGTTCTGGCGGGAAACCCTCCGGCCTGGAATGAGCCCGAAGGCGGGCACCAGTCAGTTCCCACGTGAGGATGACCGCTTTTTGATGAGTTATACTTCTTTTGTTTGGCGAGAGGACCCAGTCCTCAGGATCATGGAGGTCTGTCCGTGAAGATTGGATCGTCTCATCCTCTTCGCCTGATCTTTATCGATCTGTTTCCTGAGAAGGTCAGTAGAGAGTGGGGTGAGGTCTCTTAACTGTTCCGAACTGCATCCTTTCATCGTATCATCAGCGTGGCGGTATGAGTTACAATTGTGGTCTTGGGGCCCATGTATGAAAAGTAACATAATGGGCGTTAAGAATCTTGCATACGATCTCACGGCTGAGATGGAGGAGGAGATCCAATGGGTGGGTTGGGACCAAACTTCGATGGTCAGTTGTGGCCTGAGAGAGAAGTTTTTTGTTTTTGTGATCTTAAACCAGAGGGCTCATCATTCATCTATTCATTGCAAAATAAATCTAGATGTATAAATAACATGGCGATAAGATAGGTCTACTCGATATGAAGATCGATTTTAAGATGGGACAGAGTGTGAAGAAGTTTAAGAGTCAGAATATTTCATACCTAACTCTTTCTCATTACCCTTGGCCTTGCATCCTACTGTTGCCGTTCTTGCGGTTGGTGATCTGATCTGCGGAGAGCCGTTACTGAAAATTTTAAAAAAATTTTCGCGCCAAATAATCTCTCTACAACTGTTCCGAATTTTTAATAACAGAGCGAATTTTGTCTGTTAGATTCAACCTCCTTCAGGGTGTTCATGCCAACTTCGTCCATCCTTTTAACAAGAACGGAAAATAATCTCAGCCCCATCACTCGTTTTAGCGAGGTCAAAACCACCTCCCAGATCTATAATAACTTCAGCTCAGGAGCATTTTACTGGCTGATTGGACATAATTTACCTTGGGGGCCCATTGAAAAAGTTTCAAGTTTCCTCTCAGATTTTCAAGTTTGCCGAAAAAAGAAAATTCGAAAAAAAACTTCGTCGAAACGACATCAACCGCCACGATCGAAAGGACGGCATGCTCAAGACGGCCTCTGATAAGGACATTGTTCATTGGTTACAAGACAAAGGAAATGAGGATTGGAGTTCAGACAGAATAGGCGCAGTGTTATCTCTGGACGCTCTCACACAACTCGCTGATCAAGTTCAATCCACCACACAACCTTCTAAATATCAGACGAAATTTGAGTTGGTAAGTCCATACGTGTATCTCTGTCGCGACAGCCAATACATGGCGCCAAAATTACATTATTCATCAGAATCAACAACGATTACGTACGATCTTCTATTCACATTCTGACACATTCTACAAAACGAAGTGAATCGGATCGGTGCTGACTCATATAGCTCGATCCTGCGGTCAAATTGAAAGTCTTGTTCTCATTTCTTACGCTAAGAAAAAAGCAACTCGCAGATTTCACAGAAGGAGGACACATACAGAGTCTGCTGCAGTTGGGAGCGGCGACAGATGAAGATGATTGGGTGAAGATTGTCTCAGAAATCGTACAACAGATCTTACCTACTGGTCCTGAACAGGTGAATCTCCTTCTTTGCATTAAAAAACGATGAGATGGATTCAATGAGCGACACACGAACATGTTCTGTACTACTCGCATCCACCATTTGTTTCCATTCATCGTTACTTGTCAAAGCTTGCCAGAATTTTATTTTTCGTGTGTAACAAAGTTCAACACAAAATTGTAAAAGGACCAGAGTGCAGAGCCCTCTACGCCATACAAGTTCGAAACAACTTCTACAACACAAAGATGACATATATGTATTGCATAAAATGGCATATTCGCAATATAAATTCGATAAAGATTTCCTGTACAAAAATGCAGCGCGCACGGGTGCATGAGTGATCAAATTGATGACGTGTACAGAGCGAGGGGGGAAGGAGCACACGGCAAGCGGATCTACAACTCAGCGATCCGAATTTCGTCGAAGTCCGTGACGCAGTCCGGGAGGCAGGTGAGTTTCCTGAAATTCCACGGAAATTTCGTCTCATCCACGATCAGTCCTGAACTTGCCTGGAGGCATACGATTCTATCCTCTGGAGACCAAATATTTGTGCCCGAATCTGTTCAGTTCTCCAGAACAACCTCAAAATGCACATTTTCATATAAAAAAAGACTATGTATTCCCCACGCAGCAAGTGAGGCAGGAGCAAATTCAATTCAGGAAACAGAAAGCTGTGCACAGAGAAGGTTCGTTCACATTTTCATTCCAAAAAGGCGTTGAAAAATACGAATGACTCGTTGTAGAATTGCGGACACTCTCCCCCTCCCACCCCCCTCCTATCCCTCCCCCTCGCCCCCCTGTCAACAGGGAGAGGTCAGTAGAATCCTCCCTGGGAAGACCCCCCACAACCCCCGATAGCTCATCTACAATCGAACAAAACACGATGTTCAGGTCAAGTGGTGGAATGTCCAAGATTAATATGGCGGGACAGAATAACAAGAAGAGGTCAAGAGTTTTGGATATCAACGAAGCCATGGCGCTGGCGCAGCAAGCGCCAGCCGTTAAGAAGGCAGCTGTACCGAGTGAGTATTTCGAAATGCAAATCATATGTTTTGATCTCTTTATCCATGGATCCAATTGAAACGCCAGATGTCCATCTACAACGCAAAATTTCTCAAAAAAATTTTTACTCGAATTTTTTTGAAATTTCCAGAGGACAATTCAGACAAAGAACGAAAAAAACAAGAAAAAGAAGAAGAAAATGCAAGAAAACAAGAAGAAAAAATGAAAAAGTTGGAAGAAAAAGAGAAAAAAAAATTAGAATTGAAACAACAGAGAGAGGTCAGTTTTTCAGGATGAGAATCTTTACGGTACCGAACCGCGTTTTTTGCGGCTGTTAATGCGCACAAAAGTTCGTGTGACCTCAGACTTGGATTAAAATTTTCGTCTATTGAAATATTCTAATTGTGAAAAAAATCTAATTTTAAACAGGCGAAAAAAGCCCAAAAAGACCAAGAGATTGC
The DNA here is from genome assembly GCA_002081555.1 of Protostelium mycophagum. Lineage (NCBI taxonomy): Eukaryota > Evosea > Variosea > Protosteliida > Protosteliaceae > Protostelium > Protostelium mycophagum. The sequence continues at coordinate 29,854 of KV920967.1, read as the reverse complement.
GGACAGAAAGAAAGCCCGGGCTGCTGGCTTCGCGGCGCCACAGATGAATTTTGAAGGCGTTGTAGATTCACACGGGCTCAAGAGAAAACTCGACGAAAGTTTGGAGGAAGGTGAGCCCCAAGAGTTTTATCACTTTAATGCTCTGGATCATTTTGAATTTGCTGTCGTAATGGTTTAATTTGTATAGTGACGTTGGCGCGGCTTCACCGCAGCAATGTTTGTTCTTGTATTCAAAGACTGCAAGTAACTGTTATAAAAATCGCAGTATATTTTTAAAAAGGTAGAGTGTTGTGATGTTGTTTGTACTTGATCATCGTAATCATGCATCCACATTGCCGCAGTTCTTATAAAGAGCTGCAGTACTATTTGTTGTGCGGCTATGCCGCAGAAAGAGCCTCAGGATGCGTCTTTGCCATAGCATCACAAACTGACAAATCTCAAGGGCTGGACTATTCTTCACCAAATGCTTTCGTATCTTCTCTTGGCAGATCCAATCAGGTAATTCTCTGAAATCTCCGTGAAATTTCGCTGAATGATCAGGCTGCTATTCCGGGAGGTTCGTTTAGTTTTCCGGCGGCTGCCACATCACAACCAGTTGTTCCTGGTTACTCAACTAAAAAAAGTGCTCTTCCGACGCCCATAGTATTCCAGCCAGGTTAGATTTTATTTTCCGATCAGAAAATTCGCCTTCCGCTAAGAAATCGACTCTTTCTTTTTTTCGAAATTTCTCGAACCATTTTCAAGCGAGACATTTCGCTGAATTTTGGTAAAGGATCCCTTGGGCCCTCTTCCACTGCCGCTGTCAAAGCGGCAGGAAAGAGACCTGCTGTTACAACTGCTGCAGTTCCCCGGAATGACGGTCTGGCTATCAAGACGGCCACCACCCCCACCTTCCCCCCGTCAACCTCACCGGGAGGTGTACAAAACAGGGTGAGTACGTCGACACAAAACACTCTTGCGTCGAGAGTAAAAATGCACCACGGATCGTCACAACACAGAAATCTCGTAAATGTACAATGATGACGTTGATCAGATGTTCCTCTCCCCATCCATCACTAACCTCCCCCCCTCCCCCTCCCCCCCCGGGGGTTTGTTTCCGCTCGGAAATACCTCCGGAATGTCGACGCAGAGACCCCAGAATCCCGCTCAAAATATTCCGCAGAATCAGCTGAGAATGGGGCAAACCCCGATGAACCCTGGTCAAACCATGCAGATGAGGTCCACCCCTGGCATGCCCGGTCAAACCGCACCAGGTGGGGGACCTTACTTTCCCGCCGCAAAGCAGTCCGCTGTTCCAAACACGATACAGTTACCCTTGGTACCGAATCAGCCGGTAAGTTTCTTTGTGATTGGTTGCGGCTTTGCCGCAAGACACTGCACTGTGACAAAATGCAAGTACATCAAGAGTTTCAATAAACACCTCAGGTGCACAACACCCCCCGTCCCCCGTCTGCGCCCGTCTCAAAGTCTTCCGCCATCTCAGACCTTTTCGAAAATTCAACCAACATGCTCACCCCGGAAAACCGCTCGCTGATCCAATCTTTCCTATCCGGAAATCGCCAGAATCCGGATCCGGCATCCGGACCCGTTCGACAAATCGTAATTCACTTTGAGAGAAAAATCGAACCGGAAACCGGCCAGCCCGTCGCGGAACACATCGTTTTCGAAATGAACTACCAGCTCGGAACTTGGAAAAAACTTCGACGCAAGAAAAAAGAGGCCGTCCCGGGCCAAGCGGTCAGACCGGGTCCGGCGCCTGTACAGGCGCGGCCCGCGAATGGCTGATAAACATTGTCTGTTCTGTGTTCATCGTCGATGATTGTATTTCCCTGAAGATTCCGTTGCTCTCACCTGATTTAGCCCCAAAATATAGTGTTTGCTGAGTTCCACAGATCTGCAAATAAAAAAAGGAATTTGTAAAATTCAATTGTAGATGATTGAGTTTCTTTTGAGTATCCTGTTGATGACAGAATACTCCAGATTGCAATGAAGCAGTTAACAGAATTTGGCGTTTCTTTACAAAGCTGTGCACACGTGTCACAAATAGTGTGCACAGTCTCTAAACACCTGCAAAAAATTACGACGAAAGATGACCTTCAACAGCTGCATATTATATTGTATTTCCTGGTTTCGGCTGTGAGATATGCCCACATTCAACCATAAAATCGTTCGGGTTAGACGATCTCAGGGACCCTCTGACTGCTCCTTGTGCGGAAAAGGTCGCCGTGTCTCCTGTTTGTGGAGTTGTAATGAGTCAAAACAGGGACACGGGAACAAAAACAAAACACAAGCAATGGGCAAAATGAAGCAGATTCTTGCAGAGTATACAATGGCGTATCTGGCACAGCTTGCGATTCACCCATTGCGCACCAAGGTACGAGATCTTCGAGTTCGATTTTGATGATGAAACAGGCCATAACCGGGGCAGTGATGGCCGCCTTCGGTGATGTGTTAGGTCAGGTTGTATGGCCAAGGCTCGCATCGAGCACCGAAAAGGTTGAATACGCAGAAATGAAATGCCCTTTAACATAATCATCAGGGCAACGAATTGAAAAAGAGACCCGAATATAGCCCTCTCCGTACTCTTCGTTTCGCTTCGTATGGGCTTCTTCTCAACAGTTATATTCATTTCTGGTATCAATTTTTGGACAAAATCTTCAAGGTGCGCTAGCCCTGTTATTCATCTGACATTATGAAGGGACGAACAGGACGTCTGGACGTTATCCTTCGGATTCTTTTAGATCAACTGATCTCCGCGCCTCTGATCAATTCCTTCTTCATTATGTTCATGTCTCTGACTGGAGGACAAACTCTGGACGAATCTATTGATAATCTGAGTATGTCCCTCCCAAAACAGCTCGCACAGCACTGGAGAGTCTGGGCACCTGCACAATACATAAATGTGAGAAGATTATTCTGCACTTTCGTGAATAAATTTGTAATAAAAAGCACCTCGCATTTTCTTCACTTCAACAACTCACGCACCCAATAGTTTAGGACAGTACCACCTCCTCTCAGAGCTCTTTTTGGCAATTTTGTCGCATTATTCTGGAATGCATTCTTATCAATCACCAGCAAGAGATTGAAAAAATAGATCCAAAAATAACAATTGAATATATGACAGTCCAATTTATGTACATTTGATATTTTTTGCATACACTTGATCACAAATAAAGAGGCAATATACCTCAGCCTCAGGTAATATGTACCTCTGCCATTCCTGGAAAATTGAAAAATTGAAATGTCGAAAAAACATCTTCTACTGTGACAAACACGTTCTTTTGTTCACAAACATGCGAACTTTGACTCTCTGCCAGCTGGAATATTCAAAACATACAGAAATAAAGTAAATTCTGGATTTGTAAATGTGATGATCGTTCTCCATGTTCATTTTTAGTCCTTGGTCAACTGCAACTTTGATTTAGGACAGTGACTGGTTCGATTTTTTGCTCATCAAGTAAGTCTCTGCAAAAATGAGGGCAACATAACATATTACCGTGGCTGCATGCCAGGAAAATCTGTCACTATTACCAACACAATACAGTTGTACAGTTCCTCTCCCTAGGATGTTCACTTCACCAATGACCTGTCCGGTGTACCAAATGTTAATCTCAATATAATTTTCTTCAAAGAGTCTTGAGCCTGTTAAAATTTGATCAATCCTCCACCTCCCAACAGAAGACGACATCAAGTGGTTCCGTATCTTATAACAGCATCATGGAGGCAACAGAGCTATGCGGCTTCATGATGCAACGGTGGATGTTTCTTCATCATGTACATGTTGACAAAAATAGAGCTGTGGCTCGTCCACGTGCAGTATTCAAAATGAGAAGTTCAATAATAAAGAGAGCCTTGTGATAGATGACATTGTATTACTCCTCGACCGCGACAAGCTCATACTCTATGTGAGACAAGTTGTTATTAACATTTGGCTGGAAACTGAATCCTTCTGGTGAGACCTGTTTATGTTTAGCTCGCATGCGTGAGGTACCAAAACTCACCTCTATTTTCCCCCACTTATCGACAGCCAATCTCATAAATCCTTTGAACATGTCTATTTTACTGTTTCGTACGATGATAGATTTCCCTGGTTGGACTTTGTCTATCTGTTCTAAGACAGATCAATCATGATTTTGATAAAGGAGATGATACGTCATTATCTGAATTGATTGATAAAATCGATGTAACCAAAGTCATACCATTTCGGGCGGTTAGGATTATGCTACCACTCTCATCTCCCACAAGACATTCTGCAATACGAACTTTGGTTCCATCTATTCTCGTCTTCTCGACAACATTATTCATGTAAACCACCTTGAGCTTTAAGTTGTATCCACATCTACTTGGCTCTACTCTGCTGACTTGGGTGACTGTGTTATGTCACATGACTGATCACTCAAATCGAGACTCACATACAGCCGGACGTTTGGCTGGCGTGGTTTGTTCTACGTTCTGTTGAGACATGAGTGCTGCTGCTATCGTATACGATTGTTATGTCGGTTTTCTACAACTGATCTTGGGGTGATATCAGATCGCCGAGTCATCTCCCAACCGCACCAACCCGGAAATCCACCTCTAAAGGATGACGGTGAGCAACAAAAAGACGACGCAGAATTCTATTCTATAGGTTGTCTATCTTGGCTGATGATGTATTTAGTTTCACTTCGTTCTTCTCCTCAGTCGACAGGGCAAGACCCGTCTTACTAAATGGTATTCTATGTTCACACCAAAGGAGAAGCAAAGAATCGTCAGAGAGGTCGGCAGCATGGTTCTCAACAGATCTCCAAAGCTGTGCAACTTTCTTGAATACAAGGATTACAAGATAGTCGCTAGAAGGTCAGAATTCAACCTGTCTTTCATTCATCGATATGGGGTTTCAAAGGCGTATTTAAGTCGTGCAGATACGCCAGTCTGTATTTCATCATGGGTGTTGATAAAAACGACAATGAGCTTTTGACTTTGGAGATCACCCACCATTTTGTCAAGATACTCGACCGATACTTCGGAAATGTAAGTTCTGTATTTTCATCGATGAACATCCTCTGAATCAAATGTCAGGTTTGTGAGCTCGATCTCATCTTCAATTTCCACAAGGTAATCATCTCTTTTTATTTTTGTCATCTTCTTTTCATCGATTGAATGTCCTATCCAGGCCTATTACATTTTAGACGAGCTCATGATCGCCGGAGAGCTGCAAGAAACCAGCGAGAAAACAGTGCTACGTCTCATTGCCACGCAAGACGCCCTTCAGGAGAACCCTGGAGATGGAGGCAAGCCCGGTACCATATAGAACTATCGCTCATTATAAATCCAAAATGAAACCCCTTGTTTTTATCCCTTTTTCACTGGTTATATATTTCATCATGTCTTCAGGCAGACAAGATGTACAATTTATTGCCCTTGTTCACAAAGTGCGCGGAAGAACAGAGCAACAGCACTAAAAGGAAGCCACAAACTAAAATAGTCTTCCATCTGCTCCCGTCTAACGACAACCACACGCTCACAGACAAACAGACGAAGCAGACTTTTGGCGGGAAAAGAAAGAGGAAGGAAAAGATGAGAAATGATTCGAACGATTCAACCCGAATGGATTTCCCGCTTTATTGCACCTTGCCAATCGAGACGAAATTAGTTGCGGCGCACCTTGTTGTTGATGACGTGTCCTGAGATTCTGTCAAGATCTCTCTGACCGGTCACGGTGATTCTTCTTCCACTGCAAGGTTGTTAAGAGTGTGATCATGATAGGGATTGAGAAATGGATGAGATCATCAATATAAATCAAGATAAAAGCAAGACTGACTCTCCAAATAAGATATTAATAAGTTTAAATGTGCAAAAGCTTACCCCTTGGGGTCCTTCTCGATGACAGCCAGCTTCTCAAGCTGCTTCAGAACAGCACGAACGATGGCTCCAGAGCCAAGAGTACGGTGGCCGGGCTTTGATCCTCTGTTCTTCTTGGCACCATAGATTCTTCTGAATTCCTCGATACCGATTCCAGCGCTCAAGTAGACCTTTCTGGCGACGGAGGCTATGAACGAGTCAGGAATAAATGTTTGATCCTTAAAAAGGTAAAGATATCGACTGACCAACACGGATGTAGAACCAATCTGGGTTGGTGGGAGCGAGCTCCTTGGCATATCCGGTCTTGACGAGCTCGGCCCACTTGGGGACGGTAACACGTCCACTGCGCTTCAAGAATCTGCTGTAGGCATCGATGAACTTGTCGGCGGGGACATCTCTGACTGTGGCAGATCTGCTTACGGGAGCTGTAGTGGTCTCAGAGGCCATTTTTTCTGCATGGAGTCAGATCATATGGAATGGTGATAAAGATGAGAAATCAAGATCAATCAAAGATTTCAGAGGACAAAGACACTCTTTTTTCATAGACCAAATCCCTTATTCTTTGTCTCTTGAAATTCAATTGGTCAAGATCATCAAAAGACAGACCCGTCTTGGTGCAACTCGAGAAAAAGGCAGAGAACGTCAAAGGAGGCTCGACTCCTTCCCTCCCCCCCGCCAAAATCAATCTTTCCCTCCCCCCTACCGTCTCGAAAATTTGGTCCAAAAAACGGAACAAAAGCGATCTTGCAAAGACAACAAAAGATGAGTCGAACAGGGGCGGCAACGCCGCCCACGGAGGAAAATAAAGAGTATAAGCTGAACTCTTCTATGGAAGGATCATCAGGCATGATGTCAGAATCTTCAGATGGTTCTACTTGGTCAACTTTCTGGCGTTATTTTGGATCAAATTCAGATAAGACAAAACAGACCACTTCTAAATCACGTGAGTGTGGAGGTATAATTATTCATGAATTCTAATTCAACAGTTACTACCTCAACAAAAAGAGTGGCAAGAAATATTTTCAGCGTTTTACCGGGTGATAGTCGATGGATTAGCAGTATTCTTGTCTCCAGATGGGATAACATCTCAGGACCCAGAATGGAACACGTTTGGTCAGGCATTGAGACGTTATCAGAAGAGAATTTGATCACTATATCGAGACAGACATTATGTGGAGAACTGGCCAGAGAAGAGTCGATTTTGGAAAATGCCGTCGAATCGAAATTTCATCTTTTATCAGAGATCGGCTACTGCTTCACATCTTTCATCTTCTCAGGCAACTACAATAATTCCACCTCTAATCGATTCTCTCTATCCATTGTGGTCAAGATCGAGCACTACAGAAAGTACCTGCTGCTGCATACTATCGTGGAGGACAGTGAGTTTGGGCCCTCTGTTTAATTTATTTCACTTTTGGGCAACACAGCCTGTTTTCTTGATGTTTCAAAAATGAAAACAGCAAGGTCTAGATAAAACAAAACACGTGTATATGTGGTACAATTATTTTTTGAGGATATAGAAACTCTCTGTGCAAAGCTACGGCAAAGTGGAGTGAATATACTTTGTTTTTCTTCAAGAAACTAATCCCTATCACCCCACTGCACATTTAAATGAATTATTAAAAGTTTTCAGGAATGCTTCAACTCGTCACGAAGCTACAGACACTCTTGTCAAAAGTGAGATATCTCGACCCATTCTCCCCAATGATTTTCAATTTTTTTCACCCATTCTTCCCGCCAAAATCTTCGGTTATAAATTCTGACGCTCAAAGTCTTGGGCCACAGCCATCAGTGTGTTCTCTCTACAACTGCAATCTTTCGTTTCAAAAATGGAAGATATCTTCCACTCTTCACTACCACCAATACGCCTGCACAAAACCTTCGTTCACCAGCCCTCGTTATATTCGGTAGAATTTCTGTCTAGGGTGCTGACGTCATATCTACAAACGCATGGGAGCACAGTGATATTGGGTGATGACGTGGACAAGATCAATATGGTACGAGACGGTATTTCAAATTGATTTTAATCTTCTCTTCACAAATATAAAATACAAAAAATTGTATTGAGATACGACCATCATTCGAGATATTTAAGAATGTCGTCAGAAGCTCTGCTCTGCAGGCATCAGGGACCATTGTAGACGCAAGTTCCTTCAACTCACGCATATTTGGCGATCTATCGTTAAAGTACTGAGAATGCCAGTTTATAGATTCATTGTCTATGTTTATGATCAGTTGGGACGAGAGGGAGAGGTCATCTCATTGTAAACCGCCACGGACATTTATTCCGGACCTGGCCATACAGGGTATAGTTGGGGTAAGCTTTTGTCGTTTGTGAAATTTCCATGAGATTTCAGTGAAAATTCAGTCTTAACAATTTTCCGGTCAGAAAATTGCAAGTAGAAAGTCTCAAAAAATTTTGAAAGAAAATACATTTACATCAGATATTTACAAAACACAGACGAGTATTTCAGAGGAAGATATCATTCAATCTATGCTCCCAAGTACCGTTGTAGATCTCAACCAGTTTATTGTGAAGCAGACCCCCCCGTTCCACGAATACAACATCATCCGCCGCGACTACCTTCGCATGTGTGTCGACAACGAGGGCAGAAATGTAGAAAATCCGTGGAAATCTCAAGAACTTTTCCGTGTGGTGAGGGCGGGGGCCCCCCTCACTGACCGATTACTTGGAGAATTGTATTTATATCCGACATTTCTCCGAATGCCATTTTTGACACAATCTATAAAATTATTGGTTCGGAAGGCCATACACCTCATCAAATATGTACAGGCCGAGATGTGGGTAGATTTCGTGGAAATTTCGCCGAAATTTCGTGATCATTTTTATTGTATGCGGACTTGGTACAATTGTACATCGCGGATAAACGTATTGTAGATGGACAGTTCATTGTAGATTGACGTATTAAACAGTGAGCGGAGCAACGTCAGACAGCTGGATGCAAACACAGTTAAGAGGATAAGGGTGGATATGGAGTTGACACAAGAGAGTGATTTTTATTTACTGCTCGGAATTGCTGAGAAACTTTATCCCGGTATCTACGTGATGCTGGCGGGTGACCCCGCCTTTTTCATAGTGAGTTGTAGATGGATTTTATTTTTGAATTTAATTTCTCAACATTTATTTTTTTGGCCACGGTTTTGTACACGTGAAGTCACGGTTATAAACGAGACTGATTTTGGCAGGAGTTGAAATTTATCGAACTTTTCGAGAGTTTTTGAGAGGATGAATGTGTAACATTTTGTAAGAAGGAAGAGGGTTAACAATAAACAACAGAGATGCCACTGATGTGGTCGAGATCTTCATTACGTTATCTATGGTGATTTTCACGCTAGCTACGCTAATAGCTACGCTAATAGCTACGTGAACACTGTGCCACTGCAAATCGGGCATGCGTGAGCATTTGAATGAAATGCTCCGATAATTTCCGAAACTCGCGAAAATCTCCGAGAACCTTCGGAAACCGGGAAGCTCTTTGTGTCAAGCCGCCGATCAAGACCACTTATTATCTCTCCACATCCTGAACACAAGATGAGCGCCACCTTTTTCACCGCTGTTGCAGCCCGAAGGTGAAAATGATCGATCTGGGAAGATGATTTTGACGAGAGACCAGATCATTTTACGCTCTATCAAACAAGAGCCCGATCTCTAACGCTAAGATTGTTGAGATCGTGAAAGAGGCAGTGAAACAATGCCCTTCTTCCTTCAATTCCCAATCTGGCAGAGCCATCGTCTTGTTTGGCAAGCACCACGAGAGACTCTGGGACCTTACTAAAGAGGTAGGGTTCATGTCGCTCATAACACGATGTAAATGATCGGATGCAGTCTCTGGAGAAGGTCACAACCCCCGAACAATTCCAACAGACAGAAGGGAAGATCAACGGCTGTTTTAGAGCTGGACATGGAACTGTCCTCTTCTTTGAGGATCAATCAGTTGTCCGCACATTCCAGGAGAAATTCGCCCTCTACCAGGTATTGATTTATCTCGCCAGATTACATCACCTCCCAATTTATAACACTACACAGGATAGATTCCCAGACTGGGCTCAACAGTCGAACGGCATTCTTCAGTACATCGTCTGGACTGCTTTGGAGGCGGAAGGCCTTGGCTGCTCCCTTCAGCACTACAACCCCCTCATCGACGGACAGGTTGCGACATTTGACATTATGTATCATTGTAGATTGACATGTACAGGTCAAGCTGGAATTCGATGTCCCTGAAACATGGAGCCTTGTCGCACAGATGCCTTTTGGTGAGCCCGCGGCCCCACCCAGCGAGAAGACATTCGCTTCTTTGGAGGAGAGAGTAAAGGTCTTCGAGTAATGCAAGAATAACATTATTATTAATACATGCTACAAATAGTTGTTTTTTTCTATCAAGAATCCTAATAATAGAAATGTTTTTAGAGAGGGACTGTGGGGAGTTCTGCATCTTGTCTGATCATTGAGTGACAAATAAAGTCACATATCATTTTATTTGTTTATATTGGGACATAGCCCACGATGATCAATGCCTCAGAATGGATTGGTTTTCCCTCCTCCAACAGCCGACTGGCACCTCTTCTAAGTGTGTCTTTGTATTTATTCACTTCATCTACAACGGTCAAAACGATTCAAAACAATTAAAAATAAATCAGATTGAAATATTCCAAAAATCTATCAGTACCTTGCGTCATGCCTGAGAGTGATTTTGTGGTAGCGGGGATCTTCATATTTACATTCACATATTCTTCTGCTGTGTGTTCAAGAGATGGTTCCGTCTACTTTTTTCAGCATGATCCAGTATAAAAAATTCTTCATGAGATTTCATGAGCAATTACCGTGTACCAGGAGGTTACACGGACGAAACCTGCGGATTCCATCATTGACTTCAACTTGTTCTCAACTGATAAGTGGAATCCACCTTCCTTTCTTGGCAATCCTATTACATTTTTAGGTTCTCAGAAAGTAATGAAAAGACACTCACCCACCGCCTCGGCGGCGTCCCCGGCGATGGTAAACTTCGGGGAATTTTCTTTACGCCCCCAAACTACAAACCCAACAATGCCCCCAGGTTTGACCACCCTCTTGGCTTCCTATGTTCTTCTCAGGACATGACCATAAAATTATAAAGACGGTAACAAACCGCAGTTTTGCGGTAATGAATTACCTTTAAAACGGCTTGAGGGTTTGGAATGATGTGTATCACGTAAATACCGTACAAACGGTCGAAAGTGGCAGACTCAAAAGGCAGTGATTCTATATTTCCTTGAACACTGGCGACGTTCACACCATTGGTTCCACTCCCTTTATTGTTTAATTGTCTTCATTGTGGCAATCCACCAAAGATTATGACAAAAAAGACTCACTCATTATCCTCGCTTCTGCTAATTTGATCATTTCGGAGGAGAGATCCATCAGTGTGAACTCTGTACTTGGTGCCATCATGCGTAAAGACAGAGAAGCTGCACCACCAGCACCACACCCTACCTCTAAGACACGAGTAGACTGTAACATTAGATGGAAACATGAATGAGACGCTCACCTGATGCATGTTCATGTAAGACAAAAGTGAATAGGCAGAAATCATTGTGTTTGGCTCAACTGACGAGATTAATCACATCACTCCTGACCATACTCACTGATCTCTTGAAAAACAGGGGCCCATTCATCCCATCTCAGACGATCTGCCTCTATATGCTCTGACGTCATTTCTCCTTCGGAAATTTGCTCCTGCAACAGAAACCCAACAGCGGAAACTCTCTCAAATATCTTGAGATCCGCCTGACATCAAATATTTTGTGGATGTTCACAGAACGTTTTTGCACTTCTGCACAACAGAAAATACTCTTCGATAAAATGAAGATCAAATTATTGCAGGATTAAGACATACATTCCCAAGTGAAAAAATGTCTGATATTCTATTCTGTGATAAACTCCATCTTTATAAAGTCTAGTGGTTCATCTTTTGTCCAAGATGGAATCCGTAGGCAAAAGACCACAGGAGGCCATCTATGATGTTGTTCTGTCGTGCTAATTCTTCCAGCTTCTCGAATAGTTGAGTCATCGGGACGACCATCACTTGTATTGACTCTCCTTCGTCCAAATGCTGCTGCATCGGTTTGGTCACGTCATCCTCTTTGTCCACTTCAATCTGAAGATCGTCATTTTTGATAAAATATTTTGGATAATACATGTATATTTCGAATAAATTTTTTTCTATTTTGAAGTCACAGTATTGTGAGGATTGATTTCTATAATTCTGAGAAAAAACTTTTCTTCAGTCTGCAAATATGATACATCTTCAGAATAATGCTCTATTATATTTATTATCAAATAGAAAATAATCAATCATTTTGTGAAAAGAATGTAATGCTGAAATGTACATGAAGAAATTTACCTCCATGTGCACAAGAGCGGCGACTTCACTTGTAATCCCTCCGTTAGGAGCAACTGGTTTAGAGATGAATTGGATTGACCCAGTATGTCCTCTGTAAGGTGCATCAATAAAATCTAGACATGTAGAAATATGGTATTGGAATGTTCGGGATTTTATTTTCTAGAATTTTGCCCAAAAAGAATTGTTTTTTGTTTTTCGAAATTCGCTGATGTTGTATACATAAACTAAGCTGTACCAGAGGCCGCACTTCCACCGCAGAACTATATTACTGTACAAATCGCCAAAGAACCACAGTTGGACTTTTGTGAAAATTAACCATCTGACATACGTTTCCTCTTTCAATTCGCGGATGGCTGCTGCTCTGGGGTCTTCGCCTTCATCTAATAATCCTGTTCTCTTCAGAATCATTAGAATAGAGGTGAAATCAGACCTGCTGGGAATTCAATCATGTACTTGTCTACAGGAGGTCTGTATTGTCTCACAAGAATGATACTGCGTTGTTCTGCTGCTCTCTTTTTTATGAAGGTCAATATTTGCACACAATCGGCCTCTTAATGTTTTAGTGATGAGTCGGTGTAACAGTTATATCACCCATCTCAGGTTTTGTTGTTGTTCTTTCACAAGAGTCGTATACCCTTTCACTTCCTTTATCGTCCCTCCAAGTGATCTTTTTCAGAGATAACCTTGACGATTGGTGATCACTCATGGATTTGAAAAGCTTACCATTTCCCTGAAGCGACTTCCTCTTTCTTAACGTGGTGCGGTTGTTGGCTCATGATGTTTGAGATCACGTGACGGACGATTTCATCTACAATTTGAAACAAATCCAGGTAATAAAATGAAACAATAAAACAATCACTTAAAAATATTTTCTAAGGAATCTTGTTGATTCTATGCCCATTCTTAAAGACAAGTTGGATTAGATATTAATATATTCAAGCTATTTTAAACACAAATACATTCATAAGCCAGAAAATTTATTCTTCGTCCGAATCATCAGAATCAGGAACCAATTTGAGCAGAATCCTCTTTGCATAATCGTTGATGTTGCGAGCTTGTGGTGCGTCGAGAGTGCTGGCATATTCTTCCAATGTCGACGGTGTGTGGTGCACTTGTAACAGATGCATCAGAGCCCTCTCTGCGGCCAGCTTGACTGGAACATTTGTTCTGTCCTTCACTGCGCTCATCACGGGTGGAACCAGTGGTCCCAAGTATCCCCTAGCAACCTGTTTTTACTCAATTTTATATTTAGAAATATCTGCAATACAATTTTAACGTGGAAAATAGATTCAGATTTTCAGAAGAAAGTACCTGTGGGCACCTCTTTGCGAACCTCTTCACGTTTCTCAATGCGGTGATCTTTATGTCGCTGACTGTGTCGCTGACCATCGCCGCGAGGATGTTTAGATATTGTCCCAGGACATTCTCCGAGATCTGTCCCAGCATCACGATCCTCCCGATGGTCTCGCACACAGATTGTCTGACCGTGACCTTCTCGTCACTGGACCACTTTGTGAGCGTGGATAAAAACTGCTTCTCCATGCCGTCGTAAGCGGAAGGGGTGTGGTAGATGATGGACTTCAAGGCCATGCTGTGGCTGTGTCTTACGGCCCAGCTTCCACCATCTTTCAATAAGCTCGTCACGACTTGGTTTAATCGCTCCGCGGTGACGGTCTTGGAGTAAGCTCCCAGGGATTTCGCCGCGAAAGATCGGATACTCTCCTCGTCGCTCTGGAGAAGTGACAAAAGTGTGGTGCCCACTTTAGACATGACCTCCGCGGAGATGTTTGTGGATCCCAAGAGGACCTTTTGCAATGCGATGAGGCTGGTCTCTTGTGTTGAGCTCTCGCCGGCGGAGATGCTGTTTAATAACTCCGTGATGAGTGGGTCAGACTTGACACCGAGGACCACCAATTTTCCAAGAGCTTCTGCGGCCTCCACGCGCACCGCCTTTGTGGGCTCTTGGAGCATCTTTAAGAATGTAGTCTGCAGTTGTGGGATGAAGGGCTTGAGGGCGACACCGCCCTTCACCATGATGAGGTTCAATGTCTGTATGATGGCGGACTTGACTTGCCATGGGAAGCGATCTACGATGATACGGATGAGAGGTCCGGTGATCTGGATGAGGAAAGGTTTGGCGGAGGCATCAGAAGTCATGTTAAGAACCTACAACCGTCATTCCAAGTCCAAAAACACGATGACGTCATCACCTCTGCAAGCCCCAACGCTGCCTGCTCTCTGATCTCCGCGCTTCCGACCTTGAGACCTTGCAACAACATGGGAAGTACAGGGGATATTCCCTTGGGAATGTTGAATCCTGGCAACAAGGTTCTATTCTTTTTCTCCAGGTCATCCTTGATCTTGTCCAGGATGGTGCGGAGCTCCGGGATATAGTTGGCAACATTGTCTTTCTTAATCCCCTCCAGGATGAGTCCGATGGAGCTGACAGCGGCTTGCTGCACTTCGACGTCCTCGTCCATAAGCTTGAGGAGTACGGATCTCATCAAGTTCGGGAGCTCAGGTTCGTAATCCACTTCTGTCTTCTCGCAGTAGAGTCCCAGGAGTCTGATGGCGGCCACGGCGTGTGCTGGGCTCTGTGGCTCGCGCATCTGCTGGATGAGTTCGTAGAACAATAATTGGTAACCGTCTTGTCCCACGGCCAAGATGATCGTTTCGGACGCGGTAAGGACCGAGTCTTTCTCGTCAGTTTCCGCGATGGCGCCGAGGAGCGCTGGGACGAGGGAGCCGAGATGCTGGTTGAGTGCGGATCCTGAGACGTGCGCTATGCTAGCGAGAGCCTTCACGTTAAATGATGTGATGGGTGGCTTCAAAAGCTTGGGAACTAAGAACGGCAAGACGACAGAAGACCTAAGAATGTGAGACATTTTGTTTTCAATAGAATAAAATCTCACTTGACAGCCAAAATCTGTCTCAAACCGTCCAAAGCATTCGAGGTTTCGTCCAAAAGGCCATCCAGAAGAGGGGGTAGAATTTCGTCTAGTGCCTTTGATCCCACAAATTTGTACAGGGTGTCAAAGGCCTGAGCGGCAGCTTCTCTGACTTCCTCCAACTCGTCACAGATGGCTCTACGGACGGCGGGGATGAGAACGGATGAGTAATTGGCAAGGTACAATTTGTTTGCGGAGGACATGACCTCGGTGAGCCCGATGCAGACACCTTGTCGGGTATCGGGGTCTTCGGAGTCCAAGCCACGCTCCAGGATCGGGATAATCTCGGGCAAGATATTGTCTCCAAGTTTCTGTACGAGGTCTCCAAGTGTCTTTCCGGCCACCTTGTATCATTCAATTTAATATTTTAATTTGAAAATAATTAGTTTGGCATTATTTCAAAGGATAATCACCTGTCTCTTGTCGAGATTCTCAGAACCGAGGCAGTCAATAATAATGGCCATCAAGTTGACCAGAATGTCCTTCAGTGCCTTAGGTGTGTTGGTCACCACCGACTTCCAGACGAGGAGTGCCTTCTGTCTGACGACTGAGCTGACGTCGTTTCTGATGAGGTACAGCGCTGCGAGGATCTTGTTTCTCTTGTCCTCACCGATGCATCTGTCCAAAGTGACACATGGATCTGGATCTGGATCTGAGCTCTTGGTGATGACGTGGTACATCAAATCTCCGAGGAGTTGTACGGAAGATTGACGGATACGCCAAGAGTCGTCGAAAATTCCTTGCTCCATGGCGGGGAGCAACAGCTCCAGAGAGGAGAGGGCGTATTGGTTGACGATAGATTGACCAGCGCGGAGTGAGATGTCACGAACTGACTCGGTTTCGTCACTGAGGCCTGTACGTGTTATTATGATGGATGATGACGTCACGCCCACCCTTCAGAATACAGGGTAACACTTGGTCCAGGTACTCCTGGAAAGGTGCTGTGAACGTGGCGGGTAGGAAGACAAACAACCCGATGGCACCCTCTCTAACGTATGGCTTCGTGTGGTTCGAATTTGCCAGGATCTCGGGCAATAAGGATTCGAATTTAGAGATATCCAGGGCGGCTAAGACCTCAGAGAGTCCTTGTGCGGCGCCTGATCGCTCTACAGAACCGGCGTCTGACTTCATGATGTCCAACAACCAAGGGATGAGGCCGCTAAACTTGTCTTCACCCATACCTTGAATGAGGGATCCAAGAGCTTTGGATGAGATGGCACGGACCTGGGGGGTTTAGGGTGATGACGTCATTTATAATCATCTTATGTGTACACGACATTACGTATTGTTATTTTGATGCAGCTAAAGAAAATAAAATGATGTTGTGCGGTTGCACCACTCACCTCTGGGATGGGATCGGTGATGATGCTCTTCAGATCGGAGATCATGACATCCAAGTAAGGCTCCAGATCTTTCGGCTCCGTCAGAGAGCACATATTTCCCACGATCTGAGCAGATTTCTTCTTTGTCTCGATGCTTCTGTCTGTGTTTCCACGATGCAAGATGGGGGCGATCAGTGATAATGAGGCGGCATCGATGGAATGCACAAAGTTGGTGTGAATGAGGGCCTCCAAGGCATCTCTGGTGTACATATCTGGCTCCATGATTGCCTTCAAAAGTATGGAGACGTGGGTTTGGATCTCGGAGTTTCTGATGACACTTCCGATGTGCTTGAGAGCTTCTTGTGCGGCATTCTGCACCTGGTCGTGTGTGTCGTTCAACACGACGGACAACTTGGGTACGATCATGGGCAAGCATGAGGAGAGCTGCTTAGGCGAGCAGAAAGCCATAGATCCGAGAAGGTCAATGGCACCCTTCTTTGTCTTCCAGTTGCTCTTGTCTTCGAGAGTCTTCAGCAGTGCGGGGAGCACCAACTTGACTCCGTGTGCACTGAGCTGTGCCATGACAACACGTGATGTGTCGACTACAGCTTGTCTCACGTCAGCTACCGAGTCACCGAAGCAGTTCAGAAGCTTCGGTAATGTTTGGATGATGTAGGGCTCGAAGAGTCTCTGCAGCGTGATGGTGAGTGTCTCCAGCGCGAAGAGAGCACCTTGACGCGCTGAGGGATGCTTCTTGTCCTCCACCATAGCCTGGAGCTTTGTGACCACTTCGTATTTCTTGAGTGAAGGGATTCCGAGTCCTTTCACAACACCAGCGAGACCATAAGCAGCACCCCTTCGTTCTGCGTAAGAAGTGGTGGCACTCTTCAGCAAGTTGTTTAGCTTGTCGATGGTGGCCTCTGCTGTGGCTTGAAGTAGTGGGGAAGAGTATAGGGGGATGAGACATGTGGACACTGCACGTTGTACAGATTCGGAGGGAGTACTCAGGGTGTTGATCAAGTGATCGGCAATGGTGATCACCTTTCGTTCGTCAGTTGTGTGAATATTTAATCTCTTTAAAATTTCATCAAAAGATAGATCGGAGATACAATGGACGTGATGCACACCTTGGGATTTGCCGGTTCCAAATGTCTTGCGACTGTTCCCAAGAATATGACGGATGCCTCTCTCGCCCTGTCCGCCGCCACATCATTCGATGGCTTTGAAAAGAAATCCTCGAAAAGTGGGAGGAGACTACTACTGGCCTGCCCTTGCTGATTGATGACATCCAGACCCACTTGAATCATTCGCCTTCTTACGCTCTCGTCCTCATCAAAGAGCCCCTTGGTGAAGAGAAATTCAAATGTGAGACGCATGGTGTGGTCATCTAAAGCCGCACCAGCAGCAGAGAGAACGGTGGCGGCACCGATGCGGACCTTCCTCTTTGAGGGTGTGTCGTAGTCGATGTCTTCGGGTTTTTGTTCGTTGTAGAGGTCGAAGAATTTCTTGATGGTGGCCTCCAATGTACCGGGGTGTAATTTTGACGCGGCGATGACAGCTGTTGACACGATGTTCTGCAGAACGGTGTCTTTGTCTTCTTCCTCGCGCAACTCGGCGACTTCCACGACAAAAGGTAACAGCAAAGTGGCATAGTCCTCTCTAATTGGGTGGCCGTACAGCTCGTAGACATTCTTCGCGTGGAAAGCGTTCTCTTCTTCTGTGTCATGTGTTGCGATCCACAGATGAGATGTGAAA
The DNA here is from genome assembly GCA_002081555.1 of Protostelium mycophagum. NCBI lineage: Eukaryota > Evosea > Variosea > Protosteliida > Protosteliaceae > Protostelium > Protostelium mycophagum. The sequence continues at coordinate 11,587 of KV920967.1, read as the reverse complement.
ACGGGTCGCTCTGGTAGTGCAGAATCCAAGACTGCTGGGACACTCTCTAAAGCTGCGAGTGTAGAGCTCCTCACGAACGATTGTTCGCTGATGAGACCTCTCAATAATCTCACAAAGTCTTCCTCGTCCTTCTTGTCCTTCGGTGCTTCCGTCAAGAGGGCCGTTGCGGTGGCGATGAGAGCATCGCGAGCACGCTGTTGGAATCTGGGGAATTTTGTGATGACATCGATCAATGTGGTGCTTATTCTTCCTCTGGGGTACTCGACACTCTCTTGTGTATGTCTCTCCAATAGTATCATAGCGCTCTCTTGTCCTGGCAGAGACAATATGCAGCGGCTGAAGGCCGCTTGCAATATTGGGAAGACATAGAAGTAAGAAGCTGAGGACAGAGGAGCACCTCGGCTGTAATCTGTGATCATCTTGACTGACTTCTCCACGACACTCTCCACGAAGGGTGTCTCCTTGCTATCTCTTGCGTCATGTACCACGATAAGAGCGTGGCCCAGATAGTTGGAGGCGGCGGACAAGTTGTGGTCGAGGCACTTGGATAGAGTCAAGACGGTGGAGGCTGCGGCCTGCTTGACGAGTGTGGCGATAAGTGGGGTGACGGCGGTGATCGTGCGGCCCAGTCGTTTTCTAAACTCAACGGGGTGGCCTTCAGAGATGTACTCAACCAGTCTCAACCGGTTCTCACCTTGTGTGACCATCTCTTGCACCTGCGTTCTTCAATTCGTTTATATATATTATAACTATTCTAATTATTAAATGTCGACCATTCTTTTTGTTACAAGTATATAAAATGTAAAGAGTGAGTACCTCCTTTCGGACAATATGCTCCTTCTCTAATAGCTCTCTCTTGACTCTGTCCTCTATGCTCTCTGCGTTCACGGGCTTCTTCGGTACGACCTTTCCGTCCGGTTTTTTCTTAGCGGCCGCGGCCTTTGCGGCGATGTTCTGCTGTTTTGTGGTTTCCTCGAGGTCTTCTTGATCATACACTGTGCCTTCCGGAGTTTGGTAAACTCCGAGTCTGTATTGATCGATTTGGGAGAGGCGTGGGAAGAGCTGCGAGAGGTAATCACACAACCATGATGTGAATATTCCCTGGAAAATGCTCGGGTAGAGAGATGAGAGACTTCTGGCTGCTTGTAGTCCGGATAAGACGCTGTCGGGTCTCTAGATGACGTCATCAGTATTATATATTGATGGAGCACGACATGCTCTATAGACTATGACTTGGTATTGCGGCAAAGCCGCACACGCGAAGAACTTCATTGTCTAAAAAATGACCTGGTCGGCGAGGATATCTCTGATATAATCAGAGATGATCTCCTTATGGTCCTCTACTTCCTTCTGTCCCATCTTAACGTGTAAAAGCCCGTATTTCATATTCTTCTTGCATTCGGCAGGATTCGAACCGGTGACCTTCGGGTGACCCATCAGGACCAGCGCTTGGGGAATTTTGTCCGCGGGTAAATTGTGAGAAAGGCAGGACATGAGGAGGTACCGCGTCTCTTTAGCATCAGCACCTCCATTCTCTGCAATCTCCACAAAGTGCTCGACCAACAACGAAGAGGCAGCGTTGTTTTCTGTGTGAATCGCCGCGATGTTGGCGCGGACACCCTTTCTGACGCTATGAGATGTGTGCAGGCCTAAGCGCAGCAAAGTCGACACGATGTTCCTGGAAAATGTCATAAATACAAGTTATTTTCTGTGTCTCCTACTTGGCTTCCTCAGAGTTTGCGGCGATAGAGCTTGGGATGTTGTGCGCGACAACGGCGGATAAGAGCTGAGAGAGCTGCACAACATCATTGTCTTTGAGTTTGCTGATGACTGTCGACTTGAGGAGTGGAGCGTCTAGCTTGAGCGTTGTGTTCCATAATTTCTCCGTTTTCACAGCAGTTTCGGCTGCAGGTTCGATGAGGCTCAGTTTGTTCAACAACAGCATGGCGAGGGTTCCTTTCGCGTTAATTAACGTGATGCACAGGGTGCTTACCGTCAGGTGTGCCTTTTGAGGACTTGGCGATTTTGAGAATGTTGGGTAAGAAGGATAATGCCTTCTGACTCTTCTCATTAGATTTTGTGTCGAGACTGTTTCTAATACAATCGAGAGCACCTCATTATGTCAGCTTAAATCTATCCTTTGTGCTCTTCAACTCTGCAAGAAGAAGATCGAAGGCGGTAAAAATGATATCGTTAAGGCGGCCTATACATCTGTATACCTCCAAGATATATACATGAGGCATAGCCGCAGCACATAACGGGGAAAATTCATATCTCTCTGGTATTTTTTGTGCGTATTTAAGCACGAAGAGTGGACTTTAAGATTATTTGGATTGTGTTTTGCAACAAATGTACAACATGTGAGGTTTGCACTTGCATATACGAAATGATATGTTTTACCTATTTTGAGTGCCTCTTTATCACTTGCAGTTCCTTGTTGCATGATCTTGGCAGCTTTTTCCGGGAAATTGCTGCTTCGTTTCAGCCATTTGGACAAACTGTTCATCTCCACAAGTCTGGCATCGTCGTTGGCTGAGTATTTCAGTCAATTTTATTTTTTGGTACAAGTCTGCTGTTTTGTTTGGTGCAGTGGCTTTTCTGCAGATAGAATATGGTCATCGCGCATTGTTTTATTTTGTATATAATTTCTATTATAATGTATTGAATAAGTGTTGTGGAAATATCTCAGTGTAGACTCACTCTCAGCCTCTATCTGCTCGCAAAGACCGGTGACCACGATAGAACATAATTGTGGGTCTTCGCTCTGCTTCTCGAGTAACTTGTTCAGCGCGGTGGCGACGGTGACTTTGTCTTGAGTGAGGGATAATTTCTCTGTGTACATCAGTCACATTCATCCCGTCATTTCATTAGAATGAAACTCACCTTTATAGATCTTCACAATCTGTTGTGCCATGGACTGAAGTGTCTGAGGGGAAGAGGACTTTAATACCATCTGCTTGATGAGCTCTAAAGCGTTCTCACGTGTCCTCTCGTTTGTTGACTTGAGGCATGGAAGGATTACGGGGAATATCTCCTTTTCTATAACAGCATCTATTCTCTCATCAGTATTCATATATCTTCTATCAGTATTCTTATCGATTTTTTCTGTAAATAAATCATCTCTATTTTTGGCAACAAGGCACGTTGTGGATTGGCCCAAATGGAGATAGTCTATTTTTTAGAGTACAAAAGCACCAATACACAAGATAAATAAAGATATTGTTGACTTCCGACCTGCATCCACTTGTATCTTGGAGATGAGATGTATGACTGAGGCGAGGACTGCCTCTGGTGTTCTTCTCAAAACTCTGCCCATTGCCGGCACAATGATTTGGTTCAACTCCTCGAGGGTGAGATCTCTTAGAAGGTGATTAAACAATTTGTTGACGGCGGGGGGAGAGGGAGTGGGGGATAGCAATACTATCTTAACGAACCATTCTACAAACTGGGCCTTCTGTGGGGCAGCATCCTTTTTGAACTGTCCAAATTAGAGGTGATGGTGAATAAAATACTTGTAAACCGACCTCTGCCTTGTATTGGTAAAGAGGAGCGACAAGTAAGCCGTTGTTCTGGTTGAGCTCCCCGAGAGATGTGATACAAGTGATGTATTTGTCGAATAGAGGGGAGTGCCTCTTCAAAACCGTCCTAAATAGATGGGAACAGCTCTTTATGGTATCTCGGTTTGTCCTGTTGTTGGAGGCCAAGTGATTCAATAATGAAGATTGATTCGATGTGATCGATGAGAAGGCAGAGGGATTGTCCAAAGCGGGGTGTAATGTGTCAGGTAAGCCCAAGAATAGATATATTGACCACCTAAATAATTTGAACAGTGTCCGTGGGAGATGATTGGAAGTGTTCCTCTTGAACATCTCGCCACAAGTGCGTGTCCATTGTGCTAGAAAAGGTGGAATAAAGTCTGGTACTGAAGCCAGACTCCTCACTAACTCGTCGATCACTGCAATACTCTGGGCATCATCATAGGATAGCAGAGTTCCGAAAATGATGTCACAGGCGTGGACTAATTCTTCCTTTGTCCATTTTTCCTCTGTTGGTGTCAGTATCATGAAGAGGTTTGGAGAAACGCACCCGGTGATCTGAAAATCAATTCACGTGCGGCCTCCGTTCTTCGTTTTAGGGAGGTGCTGTAAAAACCAGTCTCTATATTACTCCAGCGATCAGACTGAGTCTCATCGTGTGACATGGCTTGTTGAACGATTTTCCAAATGTGATCTCTGATGTTGCGTTGTAGACGCCCAGAACTCATGCGAATCGTTTCTCTTTGTTGTTCCTTCTGTGAAAGGCAAGTCCACAAATTCAAGAATGCACAGGTACATGCGAAGACATTGCATCATGATGAGTCTTTCAGTTCATGGAGAAACATTAGGTCAATTGACTTTTTTTATTTATTTCAATGTTGTAGAGAGCTGTTATATTTGAGGGAATAATGCTGTTTTATCAATTCGAATCGGTGAAGCTCAATACCAAGGAGAGGACAAACAATTTTACTTCGTGAAAGTTATCTTTATAGCATGTTCTCCATCTTTTCTCTGTTTGCCGCAGACAACCTTCTCGGACGAGACATGTGATTCTCCTCAGAGTGTTCTGGGCTCAGAATATCGTGTCTGGTCACTATCCCAGCCACCTGGTTCTGTCAGAAACTTGAAAGCAAACAACAAAATAATTGTGGGAAATTATTGACAATGTTCTTCTGATGTCATTGTTATCACTATGAGAAATGATTACTTGATATTGTTCGTCGATGACAACGATGTGACGCAAGCCCAACAAGCAAAAAGTTCTGTATGTGTCGACGTAACTTGTGACGATGGGAAGTACAGACGAAGATCTGTCTGCGTCTACGATAATGTCAGTACATGCTATCAAGTGACTTCATCGTGTATTTGCTGCCCACAAAATGGCTTCTTGCAAAAGAGAATATAAAGTAGTATAATGATATCTTACAGTGCATCAGATCTAATTGGTAATTAGCAAGGTCCTTTGGTAACTCTATTGAATCTAATAGTATTTTCCTGAAGAATCTCAACTAAACCCTAAACTCGTTGCCTCACCTGTTCATCAAGGCAGTCTTTGCCTCATGTTCCATCCATTGTGGCCTCTCAAAATTAGCTTGATGCTTGTGAGAATATAACTTCTCAGACAGTAATATGATGATCATCCTTCTGGAGATCAGACCTTTATACGTAGCCTACAATATTTTATTCATATGTTAGAACTCATTTCTCGTTTGTCTTTAACACAATCTTGAATAAATATTCAAATATTCTTACCTGCTTGCCGATACCATCATCTTTGATTACCGGGAAAGCATTGTGTGATGTGCTTCTCAATAAGGTGATGATAGCATCTAAGGATTCGACCTCGTGAACACATCTCACATTTGGTTCCATGATATCATGTACAGAGAGCATGAGGGTGTTCCGTGAGGGTTGGTGGTTCAAAAATGGAATCTTCTTCAGCTCCAATAGAGCTTCATAGATCGATTCAGAGATTAGATCTCCGACCCATTTTGCTGCCATAACAGCCAACATGATTGGAAGCATATATTGTGTATCTAACTTGTATAAGTTCTTCAATAAAATCACAAAAATCCATACTCGCTGTGAGTTCCACCACAATTACGACTAGGGAGATAGTGGAACGAGAGAATCCAGACATCATAGCTGCTGATCCGACAAGTGCGTATACACTGGGGTCGAATGAAGCTTTCCAGAGACCTAATAGCCTCCCGATAATTCTTCCATAGCATGCCCCGATGATCATCATCGGATAGAATAATCCACCAGCATTGATTATCCCTGTACACATTTATTTCTATCATCTTATTGGTCGTGTGATAGTTATAAATA
>MZNV01000363.1:0-10004 GCA_002081555.1 Protostelium mycophagum | reverse complement strand
ACTTGGTCCAAGGATAATTACTACATAGACCCGACTAGATTTGACTTCTGATGAGGCTGTGCAATGACTGATTTGAACCAAAAAGGAAAGGGAAAGAAACTGAGCAAAAAAGGGCAATACGACAATCCACGTCATCAACGGAGAAAATTTCCCTGCCCACGAGATTGAAACGACATCACAAAATCATCGCACAGCGCAACACAATCATGCTGAGAAATCTCAGTCGATTGAGTTTGGTACCAAAAACCAGAATAATAACACCTACATTACCAAAGAGATCGCCCCTTCTATCAGATCAAATTGTCAAATGCAGCACACAGCGCACTTTCCACACTTCATTGCTTCTGAAAGCCAATGATTCTTTCGCCAAATCACTTGATAAAGTCATAGAACTCCATGAGAAGGGCAAATTGAACGAGGCAATGCAGTACTATGACAAGCTGATCTCTTTAAAACCGGAGGATTCTTTCTCTTACATGAATAGAGGTCTATTACACGAGGTAATAATGTGATCATTGATACATTCTGAGTGATCAGGTGCTCTCACAGTGGGAGGGAGCTATGGAGGATTATTCAAAGGCCATCTCTCTAGAACCAAACTCCTCCAGTTTGTATCTAAAGAGGGGAAATGTCTATTGTGAGCTCAGGTGAGCCACCGTCCGCCATCTTCTATTGTATCTTTCATCGTGCTTTCGCCACAAAAAATTGTCTCAAAAGAGATCACCATACCTGATCATAATCATAGTCACTGATTCTAACTTATCAGAGACTTCAAAAACGCCTTGGAAGATTTTTCACGGGCGATCGAGCTCGACAAATCATCTACAGAAGCCTATTTCAAACGTGCTAGCTGTCTGCTTCTCTCAGGCCGATATAAAGAAGCCCTCCTCGATCTAAACAGGACCATAGAGTTGAACCCAAACCACGCTAACGCTTATAATCTGAGATCTATATGCCAGCATGCTCTGGGTGCCACGGACAAGGCTTTAAGCGATATTGACAAGGTGAATGACTGGTGATCATTCTATTTTCAGTGCGTATATACAATAAATTTATTTTTTATCAAGTTGGTTGAAATTTATAAAATTTGTGTCACAGAAATCCTAAAGAAACATGACATTTTTTTATACCCTGACATTAAGAATTAAAAACATACAGGCGAGTGACCTAAAGCCGGATCAATTTATTTCATACAAGAACAGGGCACAAATGAATGAGAGCAGAGGGAAATATGCCGAAGCTATAGAAGATTGGACACACGCAATCGCTCTAGGTAGATAATCCTTCACGAGGAATTTGTTTAAAAATGATTTTGGCGGCCTGCGGCTTTTAAGAATGTTATGTTTGTTGTAATTAACTTGAACAATAGAGCCAAGGGCAGATCTTTATCTAGCGAGAGGAAACGCGTACAGATCTTTACGTAAATACGAAGAGGTGAGTCTATCTACAACTACCACAAAAAAATGACGAAATATGGAGGATTGAATTTTAACAATAAAAATAACCTCAGCAGGCCATCAAAGATTATGACAAGAACTTCAAATGGACCCTAGCAATGCACAAGCAGAGAACATGCGGGCATTTTGTTACCGAGACATGAAAATACACAAGGCCGATTCCGAACTACAACAATTGACCGAGGTAATCACGTGACCTCACGTCCAAAATGTCAATATGACGTGACTGATGAGTGACAGGCCATAGAGAAGGAGCCTGATAATGCTTATAATTATATCAACAGGGGGTTATTATACCAATGGAGAGGGAAGAAGACCGAAGCCCTCGCTGACTACACAAAATCGATAGAGGTCATTTATTTTTTTCAAAAAAAATTATTTTCGGTCGAAAAAAATTCAGAAATTTGGAAAAAAAATGACGAATTCTAAAAAAATTATTAAAAATAAAATAATTTTTTAATGACGAGTGTAGGTCAAACAAACTCGAGAAGCCCATTACCGCAGAGGAAATCTTCTATACGACATGAATAAACATAGTGATGCAGAAAAGGATGCCTCGAAGGCGATTGACCTGGATCCGAATCACTGGCAGTCATATTATCTGAGGGCAAAATGCAGAGACAAATTGAAGCATTATGAAGGCGCGCTGCAAGACTATACAAAGGTCAGTTGTAGATCTATATGTTTACGTTTGAGTTGTATGCGACGGGAGATACCGATGGTGTCATTTTAATATGCTAAAGTGTAGATATTTTAATTTAGGATTTATTTTTCATATGTTTTCTGTTGATCCCTTAACGTGGATTTAAAGGCAAAGTCGTGCGGTTGTAACCGTACTAATAAAAATTTTACAGTGACAAGCCTGAATTGACTCGTTGTAGACGATAGAATCCGATTCCGGGAAATTCGAAAAAGCCGTGGCGTACAACGATAGAGGACTCATCCAACAACTCAACGGTAAGTACAAGGAGGCTCTGGACGACTTTTCTGTGGCAATAGAGCTCTTGCCGCGTAGTGCCAACACACACTTTAACAGAGGAAATGTGTACAGACAGAGCAACCGTTTAGAGGTCGAAATCAACGTTCTGATCTATTCTCTGATGAAAAGTTATTTTGAGTTGTGGTTTCCAAAAAACATTAAAAAACATAAAAAAAACAATTGACTACAACGAATATTTTGCTCGCTGTGCGAAAAATCCAAGCGCACAACAAAAATGACTGGATACGTCTATACTCAAATTCTTAAAACTCTATCCGTTAAAAACTTGCAGCAAGCGATTGAAGATTTCACACAAGCGATTTCAATAGAGCCCAGACATTGGGAAGCCTACAAAGGCCGAGCTCTCTGCTATGGTGCGCTCCGTCAGGTACGTTAAAACTGTCAAAACTGACACCTGACGTCATACAGACAGACAAGGCTCTGACAGATCTCGATTTCTTGATCCAAAACAAACCCGAAGCGACCACTTTGTTCAACCGGGGTGTCCTACTTACCGAGCTCGGCACGGTAACTAACCTGGAGAAGGCGGTAGACGACTTTTCGCGTGCCATCCAGTTAAAACAAGATTACACACAAGCATATGCAAATAGAGCAGTGGCCTATAACGCTCTGGCGAAGCACGATGATGCCATCAGAGATTTCAACAGGGTTTGTCTTCTAATGTTCTGCAGTTTTAAAATTTTTTTCATTGTTTGAGAAAATAAAATTTGACAAAAAACACCAAGAAATCCGACTTTACAAATCGAAGTTGTATTTCGGCACAGACCCGCGCCGATGATTGATGATGATGCAGGCCATCCTCTTAGAGCCACAAGAAATCAAGTTTTACACGGCGAGAGCCATTCTGCATGAATACAAAAGCAACTATAGTGAAGCAGTAGAAGACATCTCAAAAGTGATAGAACTCTCCCCCACCAAAAAATCAAAATTATACTTCCAGAGGGCGAACCTCAAGCGGTTGCTTGGCGACCACAAAGGTCAGAAAATTTTCGAATTATTTTTGTCCATAAAAAAGTAAAATTCTAGTTGTAAAGCCAAAAATCACAAAAAATATAAAATCGAATGTTTCACAATTTTTTAGAATTTTCAAAATAAATAATATTATTTAATAATATAAATAATAAACTATTATAAATAGTAAAATAAAATAAATAATAAAATAATATAAATAGGGAGTTCAGAGGACTACCACAGAGGACAAGAGATACAGACACATAAGAGAATGAGGAAATTTATGTGAAATTTCCCCAGATTTTCCCAGATTTTTCGTCCCAAGAAGGGACGTACCCGGAATAAAACAGACTCAGAAGTATTTCATCCCGTTCACTTCCACTCCTCCACCTCTATAAGGGACAAACTGTGGCGGCGCTGTCGGCAGAGCAGCCGGTGTCTCTAACAACGCAGCTGCCGCTTGAAAGTCCGTGTCGGGGATGATGTTGTCCAACATTAATGCGTAGCATGGATATGTGATCCGATACCGATTGATCGCATTGACGAGAAGAAAATATTCTCGATCTCGTCTGTTGAGTGATCTAAACACAGCAACGGGAAGACATAGAGCCCAGGCTGCGCCCACGCACAAGTAGTTGACCGAGTTGGTCTGTGATGTGGCTTCCTCCGCCAACCGCATGGCCAGTTGGTGATCCCCCTTCAGGAGAGCTTGCAGGCTGGAGACGCATGAAGACAATAATGCCGAGACGTTCATGTTGTAGGTCCGATTCTCCATGAGCTCGTTGTAGCTGGGAAGATTGCGGAGAAACTCGTCCACATAAAAATCCACGTCGGGGCTGTGTTTTCTGGCTGCGGCTACCTCCAGCATAGTTCTGCACAAGAAGAAGAGTGATCCGACGAATTTGTCTTTCCCCGAGGGATTATGCCCCCAAACCCGTTGTAGAATGCCCTTTCTTTCTGAATGTTGGACGTACAAGAGGAAGTAGGCGAGCGAGCTGAGCTCCAAGTCTTTGCCGCCGGGTACGCGTTGTAGTCGTAAAGAGAGTCCGCATGAATAGGCGAGGTTGATGGAATAGATGAAGGGGGGGAGATCGCCATTCGTGATGTGATAATGTGCAAAGAGGACATGTGTGTTTCCGACATCGATGTGGATGATGTCATAGAACCTAATTGATGATCAATATATCTGCATTTTCGTGATGAGGATGATGAAGATGGTGAAATTTGTCGTTCTCGACAACTCTGCTGTCGCATCACATGGAAAAAGCTTTCGGTGATGCTCAAAAATTTTGAGCACAATAATCTGCGTAAAGTTCGGTTTTGTATTAATATTAAAATACCGCACGATCCTTGGTGCTTCGCGAAAATTAAAATAAAATATATTTATTTGATAAAGAATGGTGCCTTACTTTTTGAATATTTCTGTGGCTGCTGCAATTAAGATGGCAGCCTCAGGTGCATTGTCTTTAGCCCTCGCTCCAAAAGCTGAGATGATCTTAATCTGGACCATATCGATGATCTCCTCCGTCGATCTCGATTGGGATAAGAAGCTCTCCGCCGTCTGTGTAAGTGCGGCAGTGCATAAAGAGCCATAAGGTGTCTCACAAAATGATGGTGCTGTGATGATATGGCAAACGCGGCTGATCCACGTTGATGGAACTTTGATATAGGGATGAAATGTTTCTGCTTGCTTTGCGTAAATCCACACGTAAGTAGCGAGCTGTGATGGTGTCAATATGGTGATTGAATGATGATTTAAAGAAGTTCACCCTTTGACATGCTGAAAGTTGCGCGTCTGGAACGACCAGCGATCTGGGCAGATAGAAAAATGCATTATTGATGTCGGAAATTGCCTCGAAGGAATCTTGTCCTCTATCGCCAGCCCAAGGTAAGAGAAAGTTGTAACTGACAGGTGATGGTTGTGGCTGAGGTGGAGATGGGATGACGATTTTGAAATCTGAAGGAAAAGGCCGCGGCACCTCGCTCTGAAGAGACATTGTGTTGAGCAGATCATAAAATTTGTCGCGCCAGAATTTCGCTTGGTTCCGCGTCTCCTCCAAGTGAACGTGGACCAATTCTGTTGATATGGGGGATGTATCCTCTTCAGTATCTGATGTCCTCTTCCTTTTGGGGCCTCTCTTCTCTCGAGGAGGGTATTCACAAACAAGGGATCGTTCTTTACAGTTGTTGCACCCGCCAGGATCTCCATCACATTTGAAATGTCGTCGCTTGCAGAAGCCACAAGCCAGTGATATGTATGAGTGTCTCTTCTTCTTTACATCCTTTACATCCTCTATCTCACAGTCCATGGTGTGTCTCTGGTTGTGGTTCGGTTTTTCCGAACAAACTCAAACCGCAGAAGTCATTTACGTATTTTCATTGATGGATCGATCTTGCGGTATGATAACGAGATCATTGTCGTTATCAATGCGTCAAGTTGTCATCTTTTTATTAGTCAGCCTCGGGACACCTTCTTCCCGCTGCTTGCAGCAACATAGAGGGGGATACACACCAGAGCTAACTTTGGAAAGACGTCTGACTCTGTCTCATCGGTCACTACAATTCGGAACTCGCCCTCTTCTGGCCCAACTCTGTCCCTTCTTCAGTGTACTTTCGCAAATAAAGAACATCATGAGACCATGATGCTCCAAGCTCAATCCAGAAATGCACCCAATTTTACGCAAATCACCACTTTACGCCACTAAGTTTCAAAAACGAACCTGAAATGCTGGTTCAGCACTGTGGCCATGCCGTTTTCTACTACAACGAATGTGCTCATCACCGACCCGCATGGAGCCGTAAAAGGTACTGCCGTCTCCAGGACCTCACTGGGTACTGCCAGGGTCCCCGGCTTAAACATTTGTGCGGGTTGAACCCTGTCTTTTGCCCTTCTCACATTTGGCGGTTTTTTGGCACGATTTCCGTTGGCTGAGGTGGGGCCAGGCACAATGAGTACCGTCAGTTTACGGCCAGTCTCTTCTGCGACAAGTTGTGATTGGGATGTGTGTAGATGTACAGAGATGGAAGGGAATGCCTCTGAAGGCTCCACTACCACGATGCTCGGGTTCGGAAATACGGGTTGTATGTGTAGAGAGGAAGCTTTCTCTGAAGAGATCAATTCATCTTTTATTGTACAGTCCGAATGCAATCTGCTGCCGCAGACGAACTCCTGGTAGTAATGTGCATATAAGAAGGTACGGCAAGATGGACGCCGGCACCAAAAATGAAAATTATCTTTTGGCGTTTTGATGATCGTGTACATGTGGACATAATCTCCCTTTTGCAACACGATTGTATAAATGCTCACTTGAAGGCGAATCCTCGGCCCACTCTCCCTTATAGACGATTCCACTGTGCTCTTGTAAAACGCCGACACCATGTCGACGCCCATCTTGCCATGTGCCTTCGTATGTCCATCCGTGATCACCAGATGTCATCTCGCCCCTCCCGTTGCGTTTACCAGCAGAGAATTGACCACTGTACCGTGAGCCGTCTGCATAATGATAGACACCCTCCCCATGTGGAAGATGCTGGTTGAAAGTGCCCTCATATTGGCCTCCATCTGCGAAAACTCTTCTCCCTGGCCCTGAAATAGTATCACTATTTATAAATATCACTCAATGTCTGGGTCCGCGACTTCCCAGCATCATGTAAAATAACCCATTTCAGATGACAGTGTGAACCCTACCGCACAGTTTATTCCTTTGCCATTGTCCTTGACATGATTCTTTTGATTCGGCATAAGTCAAGACGCCTTCACCATGAAACTCTCCCTTATTAAACTCTCCCACGTATCTCTTGCCATTTGGCCAGGTTTTTGTTCCTGTGCCGTCCATCTCGCCTTGAATGAATTCGCCTTCAAAAATCACAACGAGTCTTCGAGGTTGATGATCCACCTTCGTATGTGGCACCATCCATCATTATGAACGTGCCCTGTCCATGTTTTTTGCCTTCAAACCATTGTCCTGTATATTTGTATAATCCTCCAGGATATAAGTATTCTCCTTGTCCATGTCGAATGCCATTCTTGATACTTCCTTTATACTAAGACCTGTTAGATCCGAAGATAGTGATTAGAGGCTCACCATGCTGCCAGCCGATGAATGTCAAATAAAAATAGATCATTTGAATCTTGAAATTCGCAAATTGACATCACATCCCATTCGAGAGCTCCAAACCAGGTCACACTGACGACACAAACACTGACTTAAAATTCATGATGTTACAGAAAGTTGAATCACAAGGAAAATAACGTACATCGACGTTGATCAGTTTGTTGAATGAATTCGCCGAAAAGACAAACCATCGATCCCATTCCAAAAAAACAAAATCATGAGACCGTTTGCAGAGCACAAGCCTACCTCTAAATCTGTTCAGCCGAACTGCCAACCGACCTCTTCGCACAAAGAGGTAATTGTTACTCCCGATCTCAACACCGACATAATTTAGCTGTCAAAGACACTTGAAAAGTTATACCAGAACACAAACGGGATCACATTTGATGTATCTGATGCCGCACCAAATAGAGGCACAAACTTTAAGCCATTCGATAATAGCTCCACCTTGCAGAGAGTCGCCAGCGGAAGTCTTGGAGAGATCATCCAGGCTTCACCAAACATTTCGAATGGAAATGATCTCTTATCCGTGCTATGTTGTTCTGAAAATGGATTCGTAGAAACCGCTTTGCACGCCTACAACAACCATTATCATCTGGTGATCAGGTGAATATACATTTTTTTTCTTTCTGTTGATTAAACTAATTTTATAGACCCGATGATGTTTGGATCTCCCTCATGACACAATTCTCCTTCTATGTCAATGCTAATGCAGAGAAACTTCGCAGTAAACTCGTCGACTTTGAGGGAAAGAAGACACTCACGGTTTCGTCACCGGCGAACATGTTTGAGAGCGATTGGTCCAAGCTGTGCGACCTCATGTGCGAGCAGATCGCTCTCAACATCAAGGTGAGGAAATCAACATCTGAATTATTATAAATATTGAAATTTGAAAAGTATATTTTGGCGCGAAATCTTCATTGAATTCACGCGGGCAAAGACCAACAAAAAATCGTGGCCGGCTCGAAAATTGTAGCCGGCACAAAAAATGTGTCCGGCACAAAAATTCTGACTCTTACCAGGACTCCTCCATCAGGGAATGGGCCATCCCAAGTTTCTCCACCTCTACAAGCAGCGATAAAATGGCCGGCTGCATCGCGTTAATGTCGACAGTGAAAAAATTCTTTGACTACCATTTTATTTGTGGCTGCGGACTCCCCAAGGTGACGAATTTTCCATGAGTTTTCCCCATCCTGTGCACGAAATTTCGGAGAAATTTCAATAGATCTGATCGATTCAGGTGACTCTTTTGGGCAGTGTAGATGACTGGCAGATGGTCAGAAAAAAAGCAGAAAGACTCGTAGAATTCGACGAAAATTCCATCATGAAAAAATGGACCGGGCTGCTGTTCCCGGTATTGGACCAATTCCTGGAAAGTGCGCGGGGACGACCGGATACAGAGTGGTGGAACATGATAATTAATAAGCAGGGAGGGGGTTCTTTTGTGCCATACGTGTCCGGTTGGATGATCGCATTCTGCGCATTCGATCATGATGTGAGATTTTCATGTTCATTTTTCTGAAAAAACCTAAATGTTGTACAGGGTAAATATTGTGTAGAATCCGAGAATAGGTATGTACACAGTATCCCCAAGGGAAGCGTATTTACCCCCTGCTCCATCTCCAACTATGAGAACGGCAAGATGGTACCATACTCGGCAGAGTTACACGCGGGGCATATGGCGGGAATCGCGGTGGGGCCGAGTCTCCAGACCGTTGTAGTGCCTCAGATCGACTGGGCTTTGGTCATTGTAAAATCCGCAAACGAGGCGAAACCTGGGGTTCCGAAACTTGCACTATCCGATGAGAAGCCAAAAGCTATTCCGAAAGTGACACCGGCTAAAGAGGTGCCGAAAGCCGTACCAACGCAGACAGCAGCTAAAGAGGTGCCAGAAGCCGCCAAGAATGAGAAGAGATCGGACAAGTGCTGTCTTCAGTGACAAAAGCTGGCGAATTGCTGTGGATGATGTTAACCTCAAAATAAATCCAAAAAATTGTAATTATTTCTAAATACCAAAAATTCAATAAATCCATTTATATGCAAAGGGCAAAGATGGCAACAGAAGTCGCCAACAAGAGGGTAGCAGCAGAGCTTGTCAAATTGTTGGTGTTGATTGGTGTGGAGCGTGTGGGGTTTCTAGAAGTGGAATTGGTGCTGGATGTAGTTCTTGGAACTTCGGTAACAGTTGAAGAGGTGCTTGTGGTGGAGGTTGTCTTTGCAGCGGTGGAAGAGGTAGTGCTCACCGATGAAGAGGTGGTCCTTGTAGTGGAGGAGGTGCTGACAGTCGAAGTGGTTGCTGGAGAGGAGGTAGTTAAAGAGGTTGTAGAAGAGGTGGTGTCAACAGTTGAAGACGTATTTTCTGTTGAAGGTGTGGTGTCGACAGTAGAAGAGGTGGTGTCAACAGTGGAAGAGGTGGTGTCAACAGTGGAAGAGGTGGTGTCAACAGTAGAAGACGTGGTGTCGACAGTCGAAGAGGTGGTT
>MZNV01000362.1:0-10945 GCA_002081555.1 Protostelium mycophagum | reverse complement strand
CCTTTCAATTTCCCACTGGGCCCGCGACGGGGCCCAGCCCTTCGACGATCCCCTGGAGGGGGAAGGCGATCACCTTACCAATGAAACAAAAGCGAGGAGAAAGTGATGAGTTCGAGGTTGTCTCTGAAGAAGAAGAGCACGTAATACGCCTCGATAGACATCATTCCAAACATGCCCACGAAATCAGCCGATCCCGCCAACACCCCTGTCTAATGTTAAGATGAGATGAAAACGAGTCACTCACAAACAGTGTAGAACAGAAGCACTCCCATATTCCACCTCGCTACATACTGTGCCGCAACATTTGTGGAGGAGATCTGCACGGCATACTCTAAGATGTTGCGATAGAGAATAATCACCGCATTTATGCCAAACATGACCCCGACAAAGATGCGGATCTGGTTCATCGGTGCATCGCCAATGCCAGGAACGTCACGAGCGGCTACATTTATTTAACTCAGAAATGATTATCAAGGACTTAAAGGTACTCACAGACCAAGCAGTTGGCTGCAGACTCTCCAAATGTAAAAGCTGCTGTTGCGTCTAAGGGAAAGTAGCTGTCTCTTGTGAGCCTTGGATTTGTTTAAATGACGTCACTTACCCGTACAAACACCTGCAAGAGCCGTCTGCCTGACACACACCCTTTCCGTTGCATTTGGGATTCGAAGTGTGGCAATCGGCCGAGATGTTGTTCATGGACATCCCGTTAGAAGTTGGCACGATCGTGTCAGGGGTGACACTTGTGCCAGTTTGACTTTGAATGCACACAAAGAAGAGAAAGCAGAAGTAAAGACAGGCCTTCATGTGTGCTGGGTTGGTTGTGTCGAAGAGTGAAACCAACACGAGGGTCGCGCGCAGATGTTTTTTCGTGAATCGCTCCAAAGAAGATCGTTATGACAGATTCATGTCAAATTGACATGATTAATTCCAACTGATGCTTCCAATTCGGCGATTTGTTTGCGGTATTATTTCTGTTTGTTACCGAGAGATACTGCCACATCGTCCGAGGTGCTACCGCTATGACATCATCATGTTAATGTGACATTCCAGACACCCACGGGAGCCAGAAGATCTTCACAAGAGACTTGTGAGTTAAAATGGTTCAGAACTGTGAACCACAGAAATGAGCCACCAGGTGGCCAGAACAAGGTACTTGCGTGAACCATCTAAGGTGGTGCGGTGCCCCTGGATATTATCATGAATAATAACCTTTCAGTTCACAGAAGATCCGCAGATTGTGCGATTTCCCACACGCCATTGTGGTACTGCCTCGTTGTAATCGAAAATCTATCTCTGTACATATATTATATTATTTGATTTTCTCCAAGAGATATTCTCAAGGCCAAACCGTGACTGGAATTCTCAGAGGTTTTGTTAATGTACAGTGAGTACAGCCTTTCAATCTTGTAAACTGCCAGCGGCAATAGAGATGACTTCAGAGCACAATAACAATGAATTTTGGACGACATCCAAGAATGAAAAAATGAAGTCTTTGCAAGCAACCACACTCTGAAAATTATAAATAAATATTAAATAGTCGAAGGTGGAGCACTTGTTCATCACGTTGGCGACAAAAGTACGTCTTCTGAAGAAAGACTTGTATAAAGAAAAAAGAGAAAGACAGAGATGATCAAACGTGTATTTAGTCCTCAATGATGGACCAGATGAGGTAGAAGAGGTAGCAGCAGAAAGTGACCATGAAGAATCCCAGCTTGGCGAAGAGAATCTTTGTCTCTTTACCGATGGTTCTGTAGATCTGTGTGGCGTCCAATAGATAGGTTTTGTGGATGAATCTAAAATAGTGTCAATCGTATTGATAATTCATTTCGATTGATGTGATTTGATAATTAGAACCTTCTCGCAGATTAGAACTTGACATTACCTGTAAGCGTGCCATGCGAGAAGAGGAGTGTTGATCAAGAAAAGAATCCATCTTCCAGTGATAAGGAAGAGGAAGGAATGAACGGCGTGAATTATGATCTCGGGGAGGAAGTAGACGTTGAGTTGTCGGCACATGTCTATAGGATTGACCTGGTCTGCCTCGAGATCAGAGAAAACCGCCAAGAAGTAGACATTTCCAAAGATTAATCCACAGTCCACTAAGAGGGCAAAGATGTTAAAAAACAACGAAGAGAGGTCGATCGACATGGCTGTTGGCGGGATATGGAAATCTGACCAGAAACATGTTCTCTCGCAGATTTCAGCCTTCGCACCAAACAGATGTGATCACAAGCTTCCCTTATGGACATCCTTTTGAAACACGTGTCTTGAAAATAAGCCTGTTTGCCAACTCATCACATGACCGTTCTATCTCATGATGACTGTGTACGACAAATGATCAAGGATAGAACGAGATATTTTCATGACATTATAACATGCAGGATGTCCAAAAGAGGATACTGTAAGCGCGCATGCATGAATCATCTTTAGACGCGGGTTCGATTTATCCGATTCTCCGAGACGGGCCGAAACGCGTGACCAGAGAAAAAGCAGACTTCCCATCTCGCTCAGACAAAAAGATGAGAACTTCGTCTGTGCTTCTAAAGAGGATCCCTGCGACACCTAACCTGAAAGTGAAGAGCTCAGGGATCGTCTCCAGATCATTTTCTGCAACAGCCGGCTCCAAGCCCTCAGCACAGGTGAAGTTTAGATCTTGACGCGGCCATCAACAGAAACCATCTAAATACACTTGTTGTCTGTCATCGCTCCATTCTGTCCAGCATATATATATATCGTGCTCATCTCTTTAGATCGAGGAATATGCTCAGAAATCAGATGAAGAGATCATCCGTTTGGTGAAGGGTGGTCAGATCGCCCAACACAATTTAGAGAAGAAACTTGGTGACCACCTTCGTGCCGTCAGAATCAGAAGACAGATCACTGGCACAACAGGTGATGTCCATCACATCATACTCCAAACCCATCACTGATATGAGAAGACATATTCACAAATGATTCGAGAGTTGCGAATGGCATAGACAAGCTACCTTTCGAGCACTTGGATTATTCAAGTGTTGCTGGACAATGTTGTGAAAATGTAGTGGGGTGAGCCTCTTCGCCACAAGATGTACACGTGTTGAAAGTGCTCCAGATTCATTCAGATTCCTGTCGGTGTCGTCGGACCACTTCTGCTGGACGGACAGAAATTCACCGTTCCTATGGCAACCACCGAAGGAGCACTCATCGCCTCTACCGGTCGTGGCATCAAAGTATGACGTCATCTCATGTACACATCTTCTACGCTTGAACTGCAGCGGTTTTTAACAGAATGAATTATCTGACATCTCCGTTGACATGTTGACACGAAACTCCGGAATCTCCAATGTACATTGGCTCTGCCAGAAATTGAGGAAAAGTCCAGCATGATTCTCCAAAAACTAAATGTACAAAACCGGCAGCTTGGCCTGCCACTTCAATATTACAAATAACAGTCGGCACAGCCGCATCAAAATGTGGGAGAGAGGACCGTCTTCCTGCAACTGTTGTCTTCCACGCCTCTGCGTATTAAAAATCAAATGCACGCCGGCGTAGAATTCCACAGATGCAGACATCATGATGATTTGAAGAATGACAACTTTAGGCCATCACAAAATGTGGAGGAGCATCAAGTGTTGTTGTGAACAATGGCATGACCAGAGCGCCACTGATCAGAATGCCAAGTGTCAAAAGGGCTGCCGAGCTGAAGGTAAATCTCCACGAAATTTCCACGGTTCTTCTCTCACCTTCCGGGAGATCTTCTGATCATCTACAACGAGATTCGCCTTGATAAAATTTTTTTCTCGGGTCACGTGATCTGAACCCACTGATCTATTTTTAGGAATGGATAGAGAAGACGGATAACTTTTACCAAATTGCCGCGGCATTTAATTCCACCAGCCGCTTCGCCCGCCTTTCCACGGTGAGTTTTCTTCGAATTTTCTTTTGAACGACAAATTTCCGGCGGAGCATCTCGTCAACCACCATTTCGCGTCAACTAACGCGACGGCTCCACGGTTTGGACTGCAGACATGTGACGTCACCAGACATGATGATGATGACGTGTAGGTCAAAGTGGTGATCAGTGGGAGGAATGTTTATCTGAGGTTTAAGTCGAGGACTGGAGACGCGATGGGTATGAACATGGTCTCAAAAGGTGAATATAAGTTTGCGGGAATAGACACGGTAATTACCGAGGAGCTTAACGTGATGTCAAATTCTGCAATAGGACTCTCATAGTGTTCATCTGTCGAGCATTTTTTGAGTTGTCAAATTAACAATTATTATTAACAATAAAAAATCTTCAAAACCCCAAGTAAACTGACACCCCTACTTATACGGAGCGTCTACAACGAGACTGATCTATTTTTAGGAGTAGAAAAAGCCCTCGAGGTGATAAGGGACTATTTCCCAGACATGAATCCATTGTCACTCTCTGGAAATGTTTGTACAGACAAAAAACCCTCCGCCATCAACTGGATCGAAGGAAGAGGGAAATCCGTCATTGTAGAGGCGGTCATCACCGGTGACGTCATCAGAGACGTACTAAAGGTGAGATGTCTCAAGATGATATCGTGTTGTGGCGCGTAGCGCCACTGTCATGCTTTGCAGGACGAAATTTAAATTTGTGTTGTAGATGCACAGGGGCTTGTGCCTATATATAGATCTATAGAGACAGTTCTGCTGCACAAGTTGTAAAGAAACTAAGTGTTTTGTGTTGATAAACCACCATGGTGATTCACTGAAATAATGAGATGTGAAATCTTCAAGCTGTAAAAATGATGACGTCATACAGGCTGACCCGCGTACACTTATGGATCTCAATATACACAAAAATCTGGTCGGGTCAGCAATGGCCGGGTCAATCGGTGGTTTCAATGCTCATGCAAGCAACGTCGTCACTGCAATATTTTTAGGTAATTAAATATTCCAGATCTCTCCAGCCCAAAAAATTCAAAGAAATTGAAAAAGTTTTTCAAAATTAAAAAATTCGGAGAAATTATTTCAAATTAAAAAATCGGAGAATTCAATTCTAGACTTTAAAAAAATCGCAGCTACAGGCCAAGACCCCGCACAGAATGTAGAATCAAGTAATTGTATCACACTTATTGAGCCGTGAGTTTTACAAACAGAAAAGCAAAGGACTTTATCTCACATAGTCCAGAACAAATGATGGGAAAGACGTGCATATCAGTGTGACCATGCCTTGTATAGAGGTTGGAACTGTTGGTGGAGGTAAATTTTTTTGTAACTGTGAGGCGTTTTTTGACATGTTATTTTTCGGCAAACCAAAATAAAACCGTCGAAGAAATAGAAGTTTCAACTTGAAAATGCTCAACTACAACCAGGCACACATCTCCCGTCTCAGTCTGCATGTCTCGAGATGCTCGGCTGCAAGGGCTCCCACGCATCAAACCCAGGTGCAAACGCCGAACAATTAGCCAGAGTCATCGGTGCTACCGTATTGGCCGGTGAGTTTTCTTCGGAATTTCTGTACATATGATGACGTCATCAGGTGAACTGTCATTGATGGCCGCACTGAGCGCAGGACATTTAGTCAGGGCACATTTAGACCACAACAGAAAGTCGGCACCGCAGGTAAAAGCACTCGGTGCACGGCGATAATACGAAATGACAGCAGTCAGGGGACCCTCCCAGAGGGAGATATCGGCCACTCTCTAGCCGCCCTCAGCAATAAAGAAGTCAAATAAACATACATCTGATTCGAATTGTGATTTCTGCGTTGAAACACCTCACAATATCTTGGCGAACTGAAAGATGACGAGAACCCATTCCAGAGAATATTCTGGCATCTGCGTTGAGACAACATTTCTGGTCCTCAGTCCATTCAAAACATCGCACAGAGATGAAGGTCCAGTCAAGAGTACCAAAATATTGCTGATCCTCCGCAGTTCTTGTTGGTCTGCGTGTTGCTCTTAACTACCTACGTCGCTGTCGACGCGCATGCTGTTCATGAAGCAGGTGCTATGCTCATCTTCGTCTTTGAATCGCTGACACAGATCAGAGGACAGTGCCGTTGTTCCACAGTTTGACTTCACTTTTGGTGGAGGCAAAAACACCAGCATCAACGGCACTGAGGATTATTTCTGGGATGTCTACAAGACCTTTGGTATCCACTTGCATTACAATGAGAAGGCCTCTACCGGCTATGTCACTGGAACAATCCTTGGAAAAGACGAAGGAGGTGAGGATCTTGCATTATTGCGATGATTCTAAATTTTGGAGGTAAATTCGAGCTCAAAAATGGAGGCGCCAAAGTTCAATTTAAATTGGAAGTCATCGAGGAGTCTATCGAGGTCACCCAAGACAAGAACAGACACTTCCATATTCATGTGATCTACAAGATCATGGGTCTCACCATTGTGGACAAGATTTGGAACACCAAATAACCAATGTCACAAACTTGTGCATTAAAACTTGTCAGTTTAATTTGAATTTATTCTTAGTGCTCGGCAAAGTGCTTATGCCAACAATCTACAATTTTAAAAAAATATCATAATGGTGACACCAACAAAATGTTTTTTCAACTTCAAAACAGTAAGATATTTACCTCTTCGTACTTCCTGCAGCACGATGTGTGCTGAACTCCTTGTCCATTGGGTCGTTCTGATCCAAGTGTGATAGTCAACCGCAAACCGGGGTTTTAAGGTTAATAAAGGGGCTGGAGTTACATTTGCACCCACGAGCAATGGAGGAATGCGGAAACTGCGCAAACTTTGAATGATCTTATCTCTGCATTAGAATTGGTCGAACCAACTGTCTCTCAGCACATCACCAACACTGCCAAAGCCCAGTTTGATTCCATTAAGTGGTCCCTCCCAGGGATTTCGAAGGAGACCTCTCAGAAAATGGCCCAATTCGCTCACCTCCCACGGCTGAAAGGCGATTATTTCCCAGCTGGTTGGTTAGTTGACATGTCTCGGCTGGTGAACTAACGAGATGTGTGTGGGTGATGTTGTTGCATCTGGGCAATTAGAGTTGGGCAAGATGAGGGACTACACATACACAAACGGAATGGACTTCAAGAAAGGGGATCTGGTAGAATATAGAGGTCAACAGCTCACTACCCTGCATAAGAACGGAGGCAGCTGCGAATCGAATCCGATAATCACATTCCGCCCCGCAAGCCCTGGCAGTCCAAAATCAGGAAAGATTAAGGACGTTCAGTTCATAGAGAGAGCTGAGTCTGCCGCTTGCAACAACATAAGTCAACTCATTGATGACTTTTCGGATGTTACAATAAAGGAGAGAAGAACCATACAAACAGCAACACAAAGACGGTGAGATCAAACGTCAAAGTGTTGGGGTGACGCAATGCAGGGAAATCCTTGAAAGATGTGACAACATGTGCTCTTACTGTGCGAGGGGACTCAGTTTGGATATTGACGGCAGAAAGAATGAAGGTTTTCAAGTTGAACACATACTATGCTGGTCAAAAAATAAAGACATGGACCACTTGAGGAATTGGATTGCGGTCTGTGGGCTGTGCAACAGAAAAAAGGGCCCGATGGAGCTTAGGGTGTGTCATCTGACTTGAAAGTGTTCTAATGCAGATAGGAGTGGGTCAAGCAGGACCAAGACTACCCTTTCAGCATAAACACCAAGCTATTTGATGATGAAACATTATCTCGTATCGCAATCAGACATCTCAGAAAAGCTGAAGCGGTCAACAAGCAAAACAAAGCGAACAAGCTCCTCTCCTCCAGCATAGAGATGGACTATCCTACATTTCAAAATCTAAACGGTCAACACATCGCCGTTGGCCGATTTAAATCGGTCTACAAAATCACTTACCAAGACAAAATCTACGCAGCATGTGTTGCGTCTCCCGGCCAAGTACCAAGTGAACAGAAAGAAATTCGTGAAATGATATCTTCCGAATGGGCGATTGTTCGGAGCACACAACATGACAACGTTGCCAAATATTGGGGAACTGTGGTCAAAGATGGTGGTATCTATGGTCTATTGATGGGACATTACGAAAAGAACCTCAAACATCTCATTCATGATAAGGAAGTGGTAATGTCCTATAACTCAAATAAAATAACTCAAATTCTGCAGGAGAAGAGGAAGTTTAGTTTTGAAGAAATCTTTGACATTGCCTGTGGTATTGCTGAAGGAATGAAATATCTGCACGGCAGGTACCATTGTAGTTGATTTCTCTTCATTTGCTCTTTGAAATTTTGGTGGTGAGAAATCACGGTAACCGGCTGCTACTAATACTCCTAACGTGCTAAGCACGGTTAAAATTGCGGTTATAACCGTGCGCTGGCTGCTACTAATCGGCAAAAATCATAGTGGATAAGGCACATTTTGGTCACAAATTCAATCTCTCAGGGACTTGCTAATCGTCCACCGCGATCTGAAACCCGGGAATATACTCCTCACACGCGATAATGTACCTGTAATTGCCGACTTTGGGCATGCCAGTAATCTTCTTAGTGTGGAATACTCAATGGACTCAATGAACAAAGGAACAAACAGCTATGCCGCTCCCGAAGTGAGTCCAAGTCTATTTTGTATTCAACGCGCTTCGCTGTCTCATATCTTAAGGTGCTGGAACTTAACATCGCCAAGAGATCGGACTCCCGCACCGAACTGACTTACCACCATTCATGTGATGCGTGGAGCTATTCGCTCATATTGTGGGAGATGTGCACACTAAAAACAGCATATTCAGGAGATTTGAAAGAAGTGCAGACACAACAGATACAACAACCCGTCAACTTTCGAGGGATACGCAACGACCTACCCATTCGTTTCCAGCAACTGGCCCAAGCTGGACTTGCAAGAAAACCTAAACAGAGATGGACCTTCTCTGAGATAGTCGAAGGGTTGGGCGCACTGTACGAATAGAATAGATGTCTTGAAATATTGTATCATGATTCACGTGTTTGGAGTTGGTTGAATTCGAATGAACCAGGGTTCTTTTTCTCATTAACTCACACGGTAATCTCACGTTTGTTACCGAGAGTTGATTCAGTGATTCGCAAAAAACTTGAAAAATTAAACATCCAGGAAACCAGGATGTGGTGAAGAGTGATGAATATTATGTGTAATTTAGACGCCACAAATAGTCTTCACTGATATTATTCAATCTACAACAAATAGACCTCATAGGAACAGTAAGTATTCTCATATCATGAAGTGTCAACTCTATGAAACGAGAGAAGAATTTCAGAAATACACAACAATGTTTTATGGAAGTTACTCAATTAATTCACAGGAGCCTCTCCACTATCATGTCTCTCATTATCAGGAGTGATGTTGTTATACTACATTGCTGTAGTGAGAGAAGAGAGCTGATACAGGGAACCACGTCCATTCTGATCTTCTATTTGCAGTAGTTTCTGCCAAAACAATGAAATATTGATTCAAATTGTAATAGGACCAAGTAATAAAACAGTTTTAGTTTTCTTGTGCATAATTGGCAGGAAAGACACCAGTCACGCCATGGACCTCTCCCTTCCACCATGATTCGCTCGTATCAATCAGGTTGATGACGTCACCTGTCACGTGTCAAATATCATGATGACGTCATCACAACGTAAAATGACTGGAAATAAAATGAATAAATACCTGCGTAGAAGGAAAGATCACCAGGTTGATCACCAATAAAATCATATAATGCTGTGCATGTCCCTGGATTAGTCAATATAAATAGATCAATTGAAACAAAAAATTTGGCGGGAAAAGGGGTCTCACATGTTGCGACAGGAGGAGGGGGTGCCCTGACAGGGGGAGGGGGGGCGGAGAATTTGGGGGCGGGAGGGGCTGGCGCGGAGAATTTTGGTGCAGGGGGGGCCGGTGCGGAGAATTTCGGTGCGGGAGGTGCCGGTGCGCTGTTTCGTCAGTATTGAAATAATGACAAAACATAACATCAAATCACAAACAATTATTTGAGAGAATTATTATTGTATTGACAAATCAACACGACAGAATTGTTTTTTAAACACCGCAACAACCCAGTATCACAATGAATATAAAAATAA
Source organism: Protostelium mycophagum (assembly GCA_002081555.1). Classification (NCBI taxonomy): domain Eukaryota; phylum Evosea; class Variosea; order Protosteliida; family Protosteliaceae; genus Protostelium; species Protostelium mycophagum. Next base: position 956 of record MZNV01000362.1, on the reverse strand, counting down.
TACAAATATGGATACTCACGCGAATCCACGGCTGGATCCTGAAGAGGGCATTCTGATGGGTGACGGAGCCGCTGGTGCCGGTGCGGAGAATTTTGGTGCCGGGGCCGCAGGTGCCGGTGCGGAGAATTTCGGTGCGGGAGGTGCCGGTGCCGAGAACTTGGGTGCCGGGGCGGCTGGTGCGGGTGCGGGCGAACTGCAGATCGATTATGTGGTGAAATCTACACTTCTGTAGAGCACAGCAAATTCGGCTCGTTTTTTAAAGGTAAATTTTACTTTTGAATTCTGCGGGCCGCGAAAATGACCGTCAGAAAAAAGTGAAATTTCATCGAAAATTCACCCAAAAGAGCGCGCAGAGCTTGAGACTGGCATCCTGCCTGGTGACGCAGCAGAAGGTGCCGGGGGTCCTCGGAAAGAACCAGCCGGTGACATCCTGTCACGTTGTAGATCGTCACAAGATGACGTCATGACCCTACCTGCCGGGGGAGGGTGCGGGGACCGAGGGACCGGCACCACCCTTCTTGGGGAGGGAGGGGATACCACCTGCGAAGAGTCCGCCACCGCCTCCTGTTGATGACGTCATTACGTGTCAGAATTCACGAATACAAAAAGTAAACTTACCGCCACCGCCGCTGGCTTTTTTGTCTTCCTCTAAAAAAAATTAGTTAAGTCGTCAACAATTTTTAAATGTGTAAGAAAATCTGTGAGAAAATTCACAAAATCCCACTTGCAGATTAATTTTCAGGAAATTTTCGTGACAAATAATATTGAGTGCCACATAAGAAAAAAATAATAAAATTAATTATAAATATCTCACTCAATATTGGGCTACTGCGGTCGTTTGTCTGCGCCTTCTTCAGCTTTGCCCCACCTTGAATCGATGATAACAGCGCACTACGGCCACCGCCACCACCACCTCCCCTGATGGTCCTTTGGAGGCGGGAGGGGGAGGGGGAGGG
>MZNV01000360.1:0-41056 GCA_002081555.1 Protostelium mycophagum | reverse complement strand
GACATTTATATTGATAGAATTGGAGGCATTTGTTCCCTATAAGGGTCAATCATTTGCAGCAATTGTAATTACAGATTAAAGTAATTATATATATTATATATTAAGATCATTACTTTGTCTATTGATCTAATGTTATCCCAATATTGTTCAATAGTATCTAAGGAGCCAAACTGCTCTTCTCCTTCCCAACTGTTAGCAGCTTTATTATATTCTCTCCACTTCACTTGATATTCAATAACTCCTGTAATGATTCTATGATTTATAATCTTTTCAATTTCAAATTACATTTCCCTGTAGAAACAATCAGCTGGTGATGTCAAATGAACTTACCTGTTATGCACCAGAATTTTGGGTTGTAAACTTTGATATGGCTGAGTTTAGAGATATATAAATTGAGCAATGCTACATACCACATAGGCCTGGTATTAGGCATAGTGTATGCTGTATTGTGATTTTAGGACCTTAGAAAATAATTACCCAAAATTGATTACCTGTTATGCACCAGAATTTTGGGTTGTAAACTTTGATATGGCTGAGTTTAGAGATATATAAATTGAGCAATGCTACATACCACATAGGCCTGGTATTAGGCATAGTGTATGCTGTATTGTGATTTTACTGACAACGCAACGTCTTTTTGAAACTATTCACAACAAACCAGAAGAGGTACAATGACAACAAATTAGACACATCCTGATTCCATCATAAATGTACACACTTGTGTTTTTATATAATCACATCTGCCCACCTGTGCAGTCAATTAATTTGGCATATGTCAATTTTTTGCTCTTTTTATCCCTTCTCATTAACCTAAAATAAATCATTATTGTTTTGTTTGAGACTCCCAAGAAGCACCCCATATACATTTCATTGTGGCGACTATCCGAAACCCTTCTGCATCTATTTATAGAACTAAGGTCTAATGCTGCCTTTGCTTTGGCTATTTGTAGATTATAAGCTCCAAAAAGTCTCTAGTGGGTTTTTTGGTAGAGATGAGACCAATCTCAGCTCATGTTATTAAGACATTCCGACATCATTCAAAAGTTTTGGTTTGTCCATCTTGCAATTTGTGTTGTGATCCAACAACTGAATGTGACAGTCACAATGCCTCTCAGGTGCAGATTATCAAACAGAGAAGATCACAGGTCAAGAAGTTTAAATTTAAAAAGAAGGAATACAAGGTTAGAAGGGATCTAAAGAGGACAGAAGGAAAGCAACAAAATAGCAAATAATAAATTAGATGAGACAAACACTAAAACACACTATCACAAATAGAAAACAAAACTTTATCTATGCGTCCTCTCCTGACAATATTGATCATAGCGAGTGGGTGCCCATCTTCTACAACATGTAAATCGGCGCTGATCTAGATCAGGCTTTATCAAAATTGTGATGCCGCATTGGTCCTCGTCTATAATCAGTAGTCATGGTTAGCATCTTCACTTTCCAACATCCTCAAAGATAAGAGACCATTATATGTCTACTGAGGTAGGATGGCAGTCACCTTCTGCATGGGGGGATGTTCATCTCCAGAATCGAATTGGTGTTGAGGACTTCTTAAAATTGCCGCTCTTGAGATGGGGCCGTTGGAGCTTGTTCCAGTCTACCCCAGATTGTTTGTTTGGTCTACCACATAAATAAATATATGATATATAAGATGTTGTTGTTTTACAATGTTGGCATATTAAGAACAATGATATCCTGATTTAAGTTGTTGATAGCCTAATATGGCCTGGAAGCGTTCTGCTTGAGACTTTTTCTGGCTTTTTCTGAGGCAAAAATAGAGTCTTCGCGGTAGAATATCGAGATAGTGTCGGTTTTTCACGTGTTGTACATAGTAACAGGATAACAGGAGTCGTTGTCATTCCTTTTATTTCTTTGCGGGAGACACCCGCACCCACCCATTAGTTTCTGGAAGAAGCTTTGGTTTTGTACCGACGAGGTTTTTTGTACAACGAGAGGTTTAAGGGAGCATCACAAGTGCGAACATCGGCTGGGATGGGAGCCCAGTGTGGCAACCGAAGGCATGATGAACGCGCGTGTGGTCGCAAAATAAATAAAGGTACATCGGTAATTGTAGAATATATTTATTTCGAGGATTGTATCGTTTTTCGAGAAAAATCAAAAGGGATTTGATTTCCAAGGCTTGAACTTTTTAATCCTTTCACATCTTTATCTTTGACAACTCTTTCTTCATTGGTTCAACGAGGTCTTCCATCTCAAAATCGTGCACTTGACAGTCCACACATCGAAAACCCCAGTAATGATTGAACCTCATCTCGGATTCAGGCACAAACTTCATAACCCCGCTTCCAACCATTGTATGAACCACCCCTCTTTCAAATAGTGGCGCGTAATATATAGGTTTGTAACGGCCTTCATGGACCACCTGACCCGTCAGTCCGTGCTTCGTCTTCTGTGACGCTGATAAAACAGACTCACTGAAGAGGCTCTGTACTGATATGCCTCGATCATGCTCGTTTGTGTGTGAAAATTTCCCCTCTCCTTGCTCCCGTCTGATTTTAAATCTCCAAAGAACATCGAGTACATCTATTCGCTCGTGTCATAATGGCATCTTCACAAGGATTCACACCTGCCATTGGGACACTTCGTTGTGGTTCTTGCCTTGCAGCCACCTCTTCAAGAAGCCAGGAGATTTGTCCTTTAAGACGATAGGGTACTCGTCTACATCCATTTGTAGTTGCCATTGGTTGTTATGTTGGTATCTATGCAACACATGTGTATAAGCACTATCCTGTCAAACATGTCATCACTACCATCTTTAAAGACTTTGAGACCTGTACAACTTGGTATGCAGATAACCCCTGCCCCATTGTATAGGGCCAAGGGTGATAAGTTAGCAGCCCTTCGTTTATCGCCCCTTTCTTCATAAGACAATTTTATATTTGTGAAAATCGATCACCTGAGAGATAACGTACAGTTGATTCGGATTCTTCTTTGCAGTTGTCGTACATATAAACATGTTCTACTCCCGACATCTTTAAATAGGCAATCCACTCTAATATTTCTTTATGTGATATTTTGAAGTCATCCTGATTTTGTCAAGAATTATTATTTATTTTTGTTGTGAAATTTTAAATACCTTGTCGAATACTCTGTTCAGTAGAACGGCCGTTAAATTATATTTCCGAGGGTTATTCGGTATCAATTTGATATTATCAAGAAGAACCCCCTCCGAATGATGCACGCTAAGAGGCAAGTAATAACCACGTGATGCTCCTCGTTGGTCTAAAGTATCCACTTGGGGAACAGAACAGGCGTAATTTTCTCCAGCGAAAAAGTTGGCGGACCAACTTCGGTCGATACTTCTTATTGGTGATTCGAAATCTCCATGAAATTTACACTTTAGAGGAAAATGTGGTGCTTTGCCCCAAAATATAACCTGAGCAGATTATCTTTTCATTCTTTTGATTTGAAGGATCAAATGGAATATTCGTCTCATTAATCGTGTATTGATGGTCATATTCACTGAAAATATAAAGGTCACCTGCTTGAGATCCTCTGTAAGCCACACATCAAAAAAGTGGAATTCTTCTGTCCTCAATTGCAGCTTCGCCTTCCTATTTTCCCGCCAATCAGTTGGATGTTCTAAAAATCCGATCTCTTTTTGTTTCGTGTCGCTCTCCTGTGGTACTTCATACATGCGTGGTTCATTCAGTATTCTAGACTCTGGTATTTTCTGTATGTGTGAAGTTTGTGGCACAACGGATGGTTCTGAGCTGTGGGTGTTTCTGTGATCATTTGGAACGACCACATTTCCTACTTTTGGAGGGACAAAATTGGTTGATGATCCATCAGTTGATAGTTTTGCCTGTCAGTTTCTTTTTAGAATCAGCCATCATCTTCGTCCCTCACATTTGTCAGAACGGTGGTCCACAGATAAAATAATGAAATCAATAGTACGATGGCCAATAAACGCAGAATGACCGGCGATAGAAGACGCCTCTGTTTCTGAGGACCAAAGTGGTGCCGAGCTGAATGCATTTGAGCGGCACTGCCGAAATAGGCAGCAAATCCTCTTTGTAGATGACATCGCAATTTATCGCAAATTGTACAAAAAGCCTCACCGACACAAAAAACAAGCTCCCTTCCAGAAACTATGGAGGTGTCTCCTACAAAGAGATAAAAGGAATGAATTCAACCCCCCGCTATTATTCTACAACGTGACTGGCCCAAGAAAGATATTGTTGTATTATATATAATGTCATATTTCTTGAGATTAGTTTTTTTTTGTTTCATCGTCCCTCTGACTCGTTGGTTCGGCAAACTGTGGTATTGTACCGGGCTTATAGAGCCTGAAACTATTGATAGGTCTTCGAACATTATATCGTGACACTAGTTCGCTCGAAGTTGTTTGAAACGAGCTTTTCTTGAGCTTCGTGTGCGCAAGTTTAGAATTGAATTCAGATGTACATCCGCCTGATGAATGGGCTTAATACACTTAGAGCCAAGGGGTGGTTGATGTGACAGACGGCATCTCCGGGTGCCATAGAGGATGTCATTGTTCGCGAAGGCCTGTCGACACTTGAAAGGTGGATCTCCTTTTCGGAGGAACTGGAAAAATATCAAACGCGGAAACTGCCATTAATTTAAAAAGCACGTAACTGGAAAATTCTGATCGCTGCCACATTCAAGACGATGGCCTCCATCAATCGAAGACATCACGAGCAGTATAATCTGAATCATCTAAAACGTAATTATTCTACAAATTCGTTTTGATTGATCATGTTCTCAGGTGGAAGTGGTGATCCTAAAGAAGGTGAAATGATTGAAATTGATCACTATTAACAACTTATAGCTCAATCTAGAACCATTTTTGGCAAAGTAAGAGAAAATGCATTTTTAAATCCTAAGCTCAACAGGTCTTCCTTTTTGTGAGGAAGAGTGACCTCATGTCCTGTTCGAGAGTGTGTAAGCACTGGAAACACATGATTACCATTCAATACGCACCTCTTCTGTGGAAGTCGTTGACATATCGAGAAGTGAGTTCAATCAGTTCGTACTTTTCGTTGATGGTATTACGTGATGAGCTGATTGCTTCCACAACAAAAAGTGTAGACTCATATACTTTGGTCGGAGAATGAATCGTCAATAGATACCACTCAACTCTCCCCTCTTCAAAAAAAGGAAAGACCCCCGGAAATTGAGAGCTCTCAGCTATCTGTACACTTCTCCGTACCTCAGCCATGTGAAGAGGCTAGAATTGTGCCCTGCAGTGGGCCAAGAGATGGAATTTGAAGTCGATTATAAATACCCACCACATGTGATATTGACCAGAGACATGGTCTTCGCCTTGTTGCATCAAGTAAGCCATCGTACTCATATTTTTTAATGTTGATGACATAAAGACACCACGATTACAACGGCTCTGCGTGAGGTGGTTTGAGCCATGTACAGAAGATGATATCTTGGAAATATTGAAGATATGCCCGGAGATAAGATCTTTACGTCTTCCACAACTCCGGCGAGTCAATCTACAACGAGTTGTGGAATATTGTCTGCATAATATGAACAAATTATATGAGATAGAATTGCCCAAGAACTCAGTAGATCTCGCTACAGAGGTGACCAGTCTGCCACTGTTTGTTATTATCACAAAGAAATTCTTGTACATATTTTTCTCGTGGATTGAAAATTGTAGCAATGGACAGACTTTCGGATCAAATTTGGGTCCACTTTGCATTATGTGGGGCACGTTTCAGTTTTGACGACTCAATTTCCCAATTTACATTATTTATCAAACGGACCAAACAACCAACTCCAAATGCTGATGACAGCTTTGGAACGAAACGCTCTACCAACACACGGTACATAAAATAATTCTCCAACAAAACTGATCTGTATAGCAAACGCATCAGGAACATTGAAGGAACACCTCGTGAGACACCTGCGGAGTATCACACTTAAAGAAGATATATCAAATATGACCTCGTTCTTGACAACAATAGAGGGCGCCGAGATCAAAGATGTCAGTCATCGTTGTAGATGTGATTGTAGATCTGAAATATCGCAGATGAATTTGGAGAGTACGATGAGTCGGGTTCATGACATGGGTCAGAGTCTAGCAGATGCGATATCATACTTTGGCAACACGTTGGTAAATCTGACAATTATCCACGAGCTATCCCTCTTAGCTATGCACACAATAATACAATGGTAATCTATGTCATGCCAAGATGTCACTCACCTGTCAGGTGTCCAAATCTGGCTTCTTTTGACACCGAAATGACAGATCAACATCTGGAGGTCATGACATCCATGCCATCGTTATCTGAACTTGTCATCCCCGAGCAACCACGGCGGGTATATTTTTTCCTGACAGAAACTTGAAAAGCTCACGGGACATGCAGGTGACAGATGAGGGTATCAGGTGGTTTCTGGACCGGATAGGGAGACAACTACTCAAAATAAGAATCAAAGACACGACACAAATCGTATTAGAAGGTATTGTTGATAATTGCCTTCGGTTGCGAAACCTTTCAATCATCAATCTGGTGAGTGGTTATGGCGTTTTGAAGTTTTCCTCATTTTCTAGGAGGGAGAGACTGTGTTTAATCGCCCTGATTGGCTACGGTACACTTGTTCGAGGCTCATGCGGTTAGAATATTTAGAATTTGATTTTCCAGTTCCGTCCGAATTTATCTCAATACTGAGCCAGTCCAAGTGTGCAAAGAGGTTACACACCATCATCGTAAGTCTTTATTCACTTTGAAATAAACAAAAATCATTCGACCTGAAAAACTCTGGTGAAGAATTCTCGCTTACATTTCCAGATTCCTCAATTGCCTGAAGACTCGTACAAATTACACTCTGAATGGAGAACCCTGAATGCAAGCTGTAAAAATCTCGCCAGGTTGTGCCCCGGCTCCATCCTCACAAAGAATGAGGCTATCGCTTCATTTTTGGATTGTACCGTGATTCACCTGTCCGGTCTGTCCGTAGAATAAAACTTTCTGCTGGCCGTTGTAGTTGGGCCGTTGTCCGTAGAATAAAAAACAAACGGCCGTTTCGCAAGCTTTTCAATCCCAAAATGGATCAGGATACAACCCCAATAGAAGAACCTTCTACCCGTTCTTCACTCGAGACATTTCATGGAAGACTGATTGATATTATTGCTGCCAACCATGACACCAACGATGGTACAACAAAATGGCACTTGATCCACAGCACAAGCGATGAATTTATCATCATCTTACCACAACTCAAAGGTAATTGAATTAAATCGCATCGTTTTTAAACATTGTACTTACTGAAGCAGGCATTACACACTCGATCATGTGCCACAAAGATCAAATCAGCGTTGCTTGTTCGGACTCTGGTAAAACTGAGGTGTTGAAACATTCCTTCGTGATTACGCCACCCAGATCGATCACTACACAGCCACGAACTTCTTGGTTAGAACTTCCTCCTTCCTCCTATCAAGTCTTGTCATTTTCCTGGAAGAGGAAGAGGTCCAATACCTCCTCAAGTTCCCCCACAGCAAAGAAATTCAAGAAGCGGGACCGTCCACCTCCCTCTTCATCGTAGGCTGCCAATCAACATGTTTTTCTGACACGCACAGGTGCAGCAAATTCTACAGTGCTTTTGAGGACTTTTACGCCAGAAGAAAGTTGGACCCCGGTTTTAACGATCTCTGCACTCTTCGATCATTTTTAAACGCAATGCCTGGCTATTCAGAGGCTAGAAAGAATGAGAAAGAAGATCCATTGTCCATCAGCGGAGAAGCTTTATTTGGGGAATCTGCGCAGGTTCTGTTGGGTATGTCCCAGGTTCATGACTCTTTGCTGATCTTTTTTTAGAAAGCATTGTAGTGGAGGACTTGCTCAGCTCTGACTCACCGAAGAGCTCAATCTTAGATCCAGAATTTCCAGACTTTGACATCAATGAGAGGCATGGCGCGAGAGAAGAGACCCTCCTTCACCTGGCCATTCGTGTAGGGATTGTAGATATTGTACAGTGCATCTACAACCACCCTCTTATTGACCTATCCATCCAAGATGCTTCAGGTCTGTATTTTTGTATTTTATATTATTAAAACAAACAGGAAGGACGGCATTGGATTTGGCAAAACAGATAGAAGCTTCAGAAGACATCATCGAGATCATTTCTGAGGCATTAGATGTCCAGCAAGATGAACAAATTATGGGGGGTAAGAGAGAACCCAGAGAGATCTTCAAACCTTTGAAATATCGTGACAACTGCTTCGAGGCAGTCGACCAGGCGTAAGTGATTCCCGCCAGAGAAAAAATTTAAATATCCAGATATGAACAAACACCAGAGGAACAACAAAAAAAGAAGAGCAGAGGCAACACACAGCTGTTGGACAAACTGATTGACAGATGGCTTAAGGATGACCACGAAGAGAAGATATTGACAGGAGCAGATAGAGCGAAGATACAGAAGCTCACAGGATGTAATAGTGCGGTGATCAGCAGTCACCTCCATGCCTTGAAGAAGAAACTCGGGATCATTGTAGAGAAGGTAACCACTTTGCGCGAGCTCTGCGCATATTTCTCCGAATTTCCTCGGATTTTCTTGCGAATTTTTCTGGTCCATTTCCTCGAATAATCTCCTCCATTCCGGAGATTTCCAGATTTTCTCATGTCGCAGGAGAAAAAGAAGGATTGTGAAATAGAAAAAAAATTGACACAGAAAGACATTAATGTCTCTCTTCTCATGGCCTTCTATCACAACTCAAGCCCCTCAAACCAAGAAAAGCTAAGAATAGCAAAAGAAACGGGATTGTCCATCGACAAGGTGGGGGAATCCGAAATGCTTTATATCATATGACGTGTGAAGGTCAGAAACTGGTACAGCAACAGGAGACAGAGGGGTCTCACACCCACCGAACAGAGGATCCTCAGCGACCTCATAATGGTAAAAAAAGACCACTCTGAAAAAAAAGTAGATGGGACTGAAGTAGAGGGAGACATCAATAATCATCAAGTTGCACAAGATCTGTAGAATAAATCAAACATCAAACTTCCTCTTTAAAAGGGCTGTAATTGAAGACATATTTCAGCTCCAATGGTTCGGAAATTAATTTTAGTGATTTCCTGCTTCCCATATTTTCTGTTGTGTTTTGAAGTGCCAACTCGTCACATTGTGGAAAAATGAGATCAAGACAAGCCGATACGGTGTCTTCATTGAGTTATTAAAAGTCTTCAGTCGGTAACTTAAGGTGCGACGGTTCAGAGTGTTGGTGGTGTATTACAGAATAACAGAACACAGCCTCTCACGCTTGATCTCTAACTGTGGGCAGCTCGTTAAGAGGTGTCGCCACTCGAAATTGGATCTCAGCCAGAGGTGGTTACTGCTTCATCTTGGTTTCGGGTTCTTCTTCTTTCTGTTTGCTTGTTTATGTTTCCATACCTATTATATTTATTTTGATTCTGATGTTACTCCCGAAATTTTGATACTAAGGGCGAAAACTGATGATCGCTCAAAATTCTTATGGAAATCTCGCAGAAGTTTGGAGAAATTCATTTATTTTAAATGGTGATGACCATATCAAGAAATTGACATTGTGAAGCCAAGGCAACCGAAATGTCTTGTTTCAGCAGATTCACTTTAAAACGCGAAAAAGTATTCCGAGCACTGCGAACTCTGCTGGATCAGGTGCTGTACAGACGACATTCGTGGTGGTAATTCCTCACCTTCATTAACTTTCGTGAAAGCGTGGCAAGGCGACTTCGATTGGTGGTCTTCTTGTGAAAACATATGTTGAAACAGAAAAATTGAAGCGAATGTTCGTACAATCTTTCTCACAACTTGATGTATATTTTAAAATATTACACTTAGAGTTCTTGTTCCTGCGACCATTACAATGATACTAATAATAAAACTCACCTCCTCTTGATATTCTGGTGGTCCATCCACCTGTGACCTTCAATCAAAAATATTCAACAAAGTAACCACAATAGGTGTGGTTACTGGAGAAAAGACCAACTTCACCTCTTCTTGGGACTCTCCCAATAATTCAGCTTGGCCAGGCTCCCCTTCAACTTGATCATTCTTGCACCTCAGCCACACAGAAGCCCTCCAGCTTGATTCAATCCCAGCTCTGCATCGAGCAGAAGGAAAATCAAGACTGCTATTCAGAAACTGCTTTGATCAAAATTGATGGAAGAGTGCGAAAGCGAGCTCACTTTGCAAGGGGCCATTTCATGCCCATCGTGCAATAAAATGTCCCAACGTTTGAATGTAGTCTCCACATCCTCGCATTTCAAAGAGCCAGGCTTCCAACTGACCAACACCAAATCTCGCGAACTCCTCTTCATTTGAATGTCTTCTGCTGGAGATACTAATTCATTTGCAGAAATCAGCAAGTAGAGGGACAATAAACATAACTTCCACATATTGCTGGGGAGTGGAAATGATCATCTCCTCTGGTCACTTTCGCGTTGTTTTGGGGTGCATTTACGTGATGATGGAGTGAATTATTTTTCTTTTTTATTCAACACAAACTGAATTTTATGCTTCTGCGCAATATCCTGCCTAATCGGGTCACAATCCAGTACAACTTCAACTTCATGGCCTTTTCTTTTGTTGATGATATTTCTGGTCTCTCTCTATTGCCTTTTCAAGACAAGATGTGATCGAAGATAAAAAGGAAGATAAGTGTCTTCTCATATCAGCGGGTAGTCTGTCAAGCTTTAGATGTTTCGAATTATCCGCGAAATCTGGCCCTCACCCATCTCGGTATGTCTTAACCTCTTCATACAATTTATTCACAGAAGCGGCAATTCTCACTTCTCTGTCAGGGTTTGTCACAGGGAAACACGCCCAGAAATGTCTGAGCAGCTCTGTCGACGTGAGAAAGTAAGATAACAGCTTCTCCTTGTGTGGTGATGGGAAGTTGAGGGATTCTGTCAAATGTTATAAATGACATTCTATAATTCATACCTGAGAGGTTGCTATTGTCTTTGTTCAAATTTTGCGTATTGATAGCAGGATTACACACCTACATATTTTAGTTCAAGCTCCTTTTGCTTTTCTGTTCTTAGAAATTCATACCTCTGATAATATATTGATGGCCATATTTGAGGGAATATCACTTCTCTTGTAATCAGGTCTCCACCTCTCAAGCTCCATTGAATATGTCTCAACAAAATTCCTCACTTCCTATATCCGCCGTTAAATCTGTTTCAACAGAAAAAATAAAATATGGAGAACAAATTCCTACATCTCTGTCCACACCGATGCGTTCATTCTTTGAAAAGTAAACGGAAGTGTCCTTGATATTCAAAGGGACAAAGTCCTGTCTGCTGTCTTCATCCAAATCATCTATCCTCGTGTGATCATTGTGATCCTCCCCCATACGACTTTTCTTCGGTGCTGACCTAAATATATCAATTTTTATCTTTATCGATGATGTGTGTACCCCTCAAGAACGAGCTGAGCGTGCCTATTGAACCTCCTGATCATTGGGAGAGCTGGCTTCGCCTTTGGATCTGTGGATTTCGGTCTGATCTCTCTTCTAATACCGTAATTCTGTCCAGATTTAGCGAAATATATACATATTTGCAGAAGATTCAGGTTGTATTTGATTTTGAGAGGACAGAAGAGAATAAATATATCTACCTCAATGCCTTGCTCGTCGTTCGCACTGATATCGACAGCCAAATCCATGTGAGTTATTTTCTTATCAAATAAATTGTTCTGTGAATCTTCTGCTTGCTGTTGCTCCACCACTTTAGTGAAAGGATTTTCTTCTTTATTGGCCAAGACGGAGGTAACTCGTTTTTCTCTGTGGAATTGGAGTGACTCAAAATACCTCGTCCAAAAATCCTTCTCTGACATCTGCCATACATTTAGTTCACTTCTCTTTTCGCGAACTATAATCTGTTTGGGAGATTCTGATGTATAAATGAAGATGAGTTGTAAAGACCTCATGTGGAACTTTTTCTCTAAATAACCTCTCCACGGCCGGAGTTTCTTTAAAGATTTGATGGATGATGGTGGCATTGAGCTGTATTTGTTGTGTGTCCTCTGAATTTGTTTTCGGTCTCATGTCCTGTAGCAATGCGCTTGGTAACCCTGTTGCTTGATTGTTTGATCGATTCATCTCAGTTTGAATCATATTCTATATATGATCATCATTCCACTGTAATTTAATGATTAAAGACCTCACCTTTCTGCTGTCCCAAAATTCAGCGTCAGTAATCACTTTTCCTCCAACTAATTGTTGATGTAGACTCTTCAACTCTGGATTTGTTGCTAATAAATAAGACCTGTAATCGTTCAATAATAGAATAGTATAATAATAGTATAATAATAGTATCCTGCAAAAGTATACCGACCTCTGTTCGTTCTCTCTTCTTAACATAATAGAACTCTCACTCTCCTTTTTTTCTTCGATTTTCTCTGTATTATTGTTTACTCTATTACTATTCTGAGGATTTACTTTCGCTGCAGCGGATTGCTTTACGCTATGGGTGTCAGTCTTGTCAATGATATTGTAATCTCAGGTTGATTGCTGTACAAACTGAAATAATGATACAGAAAGGAGCGTGTATAGAATGCGTATTTGTATGGATAAATATAAGACTAGCTGACCTCTCTTGCGGAGCAGTGCCCTTTGAGATAAGCTCCATAGCTTTATCTCTTTCCTTCCAACCGAGCTGTAATCCTTCAGAAAAATGATCTTTTCAGCTTAATACCTTTGGATCTGCGGCGGAGATAGAAATAAATTCGAATGTTGCTGCTGTGGATGGGTTCTTCACATCACGTCCCATTTTCAACAACGGCTTTGCTGTGCTGCTCGTTGCTTTACTCACTTGCAACACTGTCATTTGTTCAGAAGTGTTCTGATAACCGCATCACCAACATTTCAAATCCCTGATGTTGAATATTTCTGGTTTGGGCTCCCCAACCACACCTAATTCATTTCAACAAATGTTCTCTTCAAAAGGATTTTTGTTTGTGGACCAACCTGTCTTTATGTACAAGACTTTGAGTGGAGTTACAAAGAGCATGCCATCATCCCTCTGCAAACGCACTGGCGCCTTAAAAAGTACGGACTCTTGGGGTAGGAGGAATTTTGAAGGATCCCTAGAAGAATTAATCCAGCGTCAAAAATAAATCACGCTCACATGCTGCGTGGAGGATGTGATTTGGAATGTCCAATTTCAAATTCCGTAAACACGCTTCACTACAACGAACTGAAAAATGTAGAAATTTCTAATTCTCCAATGCATCAGTTTTATTCTTGTGGGAGATGCGCTGCGATTGCCCAGTCCATTCCAAAACATGATCCAAATTCTTCTATCAATTTGCTCTTCTGTTTACTTTCAGTGGATGCCCTCCCTTACTGGCAAATTATTTTTCAACACCTTAAATAAACATAAAATTCTGGTTTATGATGTCCAACCTGTAATAGATTTCTGAGATTTTGAATTTGAAGCCTCATCTCAGTAATCAATCTTTCCGTTGCGTCTTCCGTCACTGCAAATTTTTTCTTGGCGTAATGTGACAATTTGCTGTCACACAGATCCAATTGCCCGATGAGTGCTTTTTTACCCCAGTTGATGGGAAATAATCGGACCTCGTCTATAACAAATCCACTTCTCTTCATTGCCTCCACCACCCATTCCACTGGGTATTCCCTGTACACATAAAGATAAATATATATTAAATATATGAAGACAGTGATACCTGTAATATCTCTCTCCAGTAAGCATAATGATGACATCTCTGAGTCTCATTATGTTCATGACAATCTCACTAGACAGCACTTCTCCTCCTCTATCTTCCCTCTGGGAATAGATACCCGTCTTATCATCATTGGGTACCCCGTACGGCTCCATACCAACTAGATATATTCTAGATTTCACATGTGGCTTGATCTAACATCATCAAGATGTGTTGAAATAAATCTTAGCAACCTTTTGGAAAAATGATTCTTGGGCAAAAGGAGAGAAAGCCTCCATGGCACCGATCAGATAATCAGCTAGAACCACATCATATTTGGTCCCATTCAACTCTTTAATACCCTCTGCATCATTCCAATTACCAACTATAATCTCGTCTGACCCTCTAAAGATATGAATCATCTTATCCATAACCATCCCTATATCACCTAATATAACCCAACGCTTGCTTCTGTACAATCTGCTGCATCTCTTTACTTGCTGTCACTCCCACAACTGTCTCTGAGGGGTACCATCTACTCTTATTATATATCTTCTTTATTTTATATATAATATAATATCATCTATATATAATAATACCATCTCTATATAATTATATCATCTCTCTAGATACCTGAGCCATTTGAAGGAATATGCCCCTGTTCCAGCATCCAATATCTTACCCCAGCTTCTTCCCTTTGTGCCCTCTACAGGATGTCACTGTTAAGCACATAATCCTGCCTACCTTGGACAACTTCTGTCTCACTTTGGCTCTGTCTTGATTTATTATGACAGAATATAGATATAATATAGCATCCTTACTTCTTCCTGTGTTATATTCAAGGAGAGCCATAAAAGATGCTGTTCCTCCACAAAACCGAAGAGAGGATCTCTTCTTTTTCCATGATGAGGGCATTGGTGGCAGGAAATTTCTTCTGAGAGAAGATCTGATCGTTTGCGGTTGTGGACAGTTTTTAGGGCAGAGGCTTGGCACCTAAAAAGCTCGTATTTTCATTCAATCGCCCTGACTCACGTTTGCCGGCATGATTTGTCATCATAAAGAGTTCCACTTCTGCAAGAGAGATACGATTGTGGTATCTCATCGAGTCTCAAATACTCTTTCGCTAAGTCGGTGTTCCAAAATGAGATGATCACATTCTTATAAAGAGCTGCTGTGAGAATTGAAGATAAGAGGATTACGATTGATATCGACCGCATTTGGAAAGAATCGCTCACGATTTGAGATTAGGATTTCGGACTTGGGTTCGGACTGTCCGAGAAACGCAAAATAAAACGTGCAATAACACCAAATTTGGCACCTGCAAACCCACAAATATACAATTTATAACAGGTCACTCTTCCGTTTTGTCGTTCCTCCCTCTTTATGTTCTAATTATTGGTGGAAGTGTCGGTGGAACCAGGGAGGCTGGGTGCGCTGTCGATGGGTGTGGCAAAGAGGGCAATCTATTCTTTCCTTGTGATGAAGGTCGGTCTGCATTCATCTTCACACCATGTCCCTCCATTGCCATTCCACTGAGTATCAGATCGAAGGTGTCCTCCACTTGTCTCTCAAGAGCAATCTTCAACCTTTGCCATTCCCGTGAGACATACAAGCCCTTATGAAGCACCTAAACAGTTGGAATCATGATGATATTCATTATCGGCATACCCTCTCTGTGGTTAAAGGCCCGGTAGGTTGTTGAAATGGTGCGTATTCTTTAAAGTTGATACTGTGCATCCAACTTGGTATTTTCTGGTAATTTTAGAAATGAAGGTATATTGGAGATCACCTGTTTCTTTGGTTGTATAACGAGTTCATTCCTTGATACTATACTTCTAGTATAAGCATCTGTTCTCGAAGGAACGCTCTTCACAACGAATGAACCAGTATCATTTTTGACTGAATACATCGGGGGAATGGAGGCTTGGTACCTCTGAAATTCAGAGACGGACATGATGGCTTGCAAAACGGTGAGCCAGTGCTGTTCACGTTGTTCCACAAGGTCCTTCTTCTTCTGCTCCCACTTCAGTATTGATTTTCTATGTCTCTCCTCGATTCTGCGGAGGGCATTTGCGATGATATCATCAGGTTCTGTTGATAATTGACGCAAAGTGATCTGTAGCCTCATCTTCTCACGCATCTGGGCAAAAGCCACGCTTGTTTTTGCCTGACGAAGTTTTTTGTCTTGCTTCAGCAATTCGTCCGCTTTGGCGCGCTTCGCCGCGTCGTCTTCGTCCTTTGGAGCTGTTCTCATCACACTGTCCCAAATGCGCTCCACGAATTTGGTCCTATTGCGATCCTGCTGGGCCATCGTGGACCCAACCACCGGAGCTAGCGTATTCACGTTGTGTTGCATTTGAAGTTGTCTCACCATCTGCTTCTGGCGTACCTAATCCATTTAGAAAATTTATTTAAAACTATTATGAACGAAAGATTGAAAAAAAGGCCATTTTTGAAATCTCGCTGACCTGCTGGGCTGTCTCTCTCGACCTCCCGTTGCCTAGAGATAATTCTTTGATAGTCAAATCATAGTCTGGGCCAGTATTGAATTGCAGATGCGGATCCATTTCTGTTGTTCCACCAAATCCGAGTCCAGTGCTGCTCGCATTTACAGAGCGACCATTCGCCTTTCGCATCCCCGCTCGGATGTTTGCAGGGGGTGATCTTGAGCCCCTATATTCACTCGATGCTGTGTGCCCTCTATCTACATCACCCATCGTAATCTGTCTCTTTAATGTTGTAATATGCCTTTGAAGGAGGGTGATCTATTATGAATTAAATATGATGGTATTTGATGATCTTACCTCTCCTTGTAGATCATCAATCTTCCTGGTGAAACCCTCTTCCTTCGCAGTTTCCATTTCTTTTTCTGCTTGAAGCTGTGACACGATAGCTTCATTCTCGATAAACTTTTCTTTGTATGTAATCATCATTTGTTCTTGATCCATCATCTTTGCAGAGATCTATCACCCCTTAGTTTCTTTTCATCCAATGCATACTAACCTCTGCGAGAGACACCTCCTTATTGAACTGGTGAATACTCTGCTCAGATCTCATTTTTGATAAAGCTTTCTCTTGGTCAATGATCTTGTCTTTTGATTCGATGAGGGCTCTGGTCTTCATGATCATTTCTTCTTGCAGTACTCCTACTGTTTGTATCTTATCTTTGATCACGCTTGAGGCGATATTTCTTCTATTCCGAAGAACTGTGGACATTGCATTGTAGAGCGCGCTGACCGCATTAATCCCGCTATCAATTAGCTCTTTAAATTCATCGTCCCCATCGCCCTGTGTGATGATCAGCGAACCTTCGCCTACCAATATCGTTCAGTTACTTGTTCTGATCCGGGTGTAGCAGTAACCAAGTCAAACTCATGCTTGATCTTCTCCAAAAGCTCGGCGTGCTGATGTTCTCCTTCTGCAAGAGATAATCTTTCCTCCTCTAGCAACACTGAGAACTCATTCTTCAATCGGTCTATCGTGTTATACATCCTAAGTACCGATTTAGCATATAATTATTAAACTGATATACCTCTTTAATTCATTTCTATCACTGTTTGCGATGGAATTGAGTGATTGTGCATGATCATCCTCTAATCTCTTCATGTTCTCACGAATTCTGGCTATTTCTCTCTCGTTCATCAATTTAGCATGATTCAATGATTGCTCATTATCCTTCTTCAACTCATCAAGAACATCTCCATCATTAAGACATGTCGTCAGCGCCTCCGTCAGACCTTTGATACGTTTCTCGTAGTTACCCACGATCCCCTGAGACAATGTCAAAAGATTGAAGGTTATATGTATATCACCTTAATGAACTGGTCATGTTGCTCCTGCAAGTTTTCTCTATCAAATTCACTCTGTCTCTTTGTGTTCTCAGCGAGCTCCTTAGCTGTGGTTAGTTCTACACCAAGTGAGGCCTCCAGCTCTTGTATTCTTGCATGGAGATGTGTCCGCTCCTTAGTTACAGCATCCCCGATGCGTTGTAGATGTTCTTCTATACTGACGTGATCTAACTCGACCATTGGGCCATCAGTAGTCTTCCATTCTAAGGCCTTCACTAAGCTCTCCAGTTCTGCCCTCTTTCCGTCCAAGCTTCCCATCACCTTCATCACATTCAGTTGTTGCTTATCATCTGCGTCTACTCACGGCCTTAAGATTATCGACTTGGTTTTCTGACAGGTTGAGCTTGGCCCTGAGTTCATTCCTTTCTTTCAATACCGTCTCCAACAACTCTGCTTTCGATCTAACTTCAACTCTCCCAGCTGCCTATTGATTTTCAATATTTATAAAGGAATGGTTATACTGATACCTCCTCAGATCTCCTTGCTTTCTTCAATTTATCTACCTCTGCCTGCAGTAAGATTGCTCTCCTCTCTGCAGCTTCCTTCTTCTCTTTTAGTGTAGTAAGCTCCTTCTTGTTTGTCTCGACTAGCTCTTGCACTAATTTTTTGTTCTCTTGTTGCTGTTCAAAGAAAGCTTCCACAGATTTCTCGCTCTGATTTCTCTGCAGGCGCTCGCGCATGGTGTCATAGCTCTTGTCTAGCTCTTGAAGAATTTCGGTCGTGTTGATTTGTTTTTCGTCCGTTGCGTCAATCGCTTCTTTCATCTCTTCTTCATCTTTTGAGGTGGCTTTCAACTTGGATTCACTCCGAAGTGAAGACCTGCTATAAGCAGATCCCAGTCTATTGCGATCGAGTAGTGATGGAGTATTACCTCTAGATCCACCCATCATCATTCCCACGCTACCACTACCGATTTCCTCTGTGTGATTCACACTTGACGCAATTGATGTTGCAACGGAGGTTACGCTCTGTGCTGTAAGAGGACGGGGTGAATAAGTACTTGTAGTGCGGGCAGTATCCAGATTACTCCTAGCTGTTGGGGATTCACTTGCATCACCACCTGCTGTTGAGGGTCGTGATGTCGAGGGTGATGGAAGCGATGGAACAGAGTGGGAGGATTTAGAGGAGGCAGTTGACCTTACTGAGTGTTGTCTTTCTGTTGCAGGAGGACTCTCCTCTTTCTCTTCTACCTTTTCTTCGTTGTTGTGTTCTGGTTTGTCTTCTACAATCTCATCATCCTTCTTCCCTTCTTCTTCTTCCTTTTGCTGGAGAGGGAGTGTTGGTATCGAGATCGAGGCGGCCTCTTTCGCCTCGAGAAGTGCCAAGACCCTATCGTATTTCTCTCTCAGCTCCATGATTGTCTTTTCTTGGCTCAGTTTGATGATTTGTAGATCTCCATTTGTTTCAAAAGCTTCTTCACATTTTATCCTCTCGTCTTCTAAAGACTGGGCTATTTCAGATCTTCAAATCACTACCATGAATACAAGTATTGCTGACCTCCTTCAGGTGATTGATCTCCTCTCTCAAAGCTTGATTCTTCGATTCATGTTCCATCATGACGGACATCTGTTCCTCTCTTCTGATTTGCCTCTTGTCCTCTTCTAGAGTGGCTCTCTCAGCTTGTATTGCAAGCTCTTTTTCTATGTCAAACTTGGCCTGCATCGTACTGACCATCGCTTCCTTCTCCAGACGGACTTTGTACTGTTTTAATTTAGTATTCTTGTTAGAGAATTGAATTGAAGAGAGTAGTGAGTACCTGTGCCAGCTCCACAGCCTTCTTCTTATCTTGATGAAATTGTGCTTTGAGTCTGTCAAGATCCAATTGTTGGTCCGATCCATTCGCGTTGGCCTTTCGAATCAATTTTTCATCTACCCTCTCACCTGATATAAATGTTAAAAGGAGTCTACAATAATACACTCACTCTGCTCTTCGCTCTGCATCTCCCTCTTACTCTGCTCCATGTGTACCATTTCGTTGAGCATATCAAGGCGTTCTGACATTTCCCTCATAGCAATCTCCTTTGCAGACATGGTATCTTGTAGTTCCTTTATATCATTTCCGAGTTGCTTCTTCAGTTGTACCACTCCGCTCGATACCGACATTTGCTCGGTCATCATTCTGCTCTCATTGTGATATTTCACTGCGTTCTCATGAATCTGTAATATATTTTGGTTTTCCGCAAGCAATTTAGCCTTCTCCGCCTCATGTGATTGTTTCATAGTCTGTCTGTATCAGTGTACTATCAGACATTGCGATCATATACCTGCATCTTCAATGTTAATTCTTGTCTGGTATCGGCTTCTTTACTCCTCAATTCTTCTGCCATTCTATTATATTCAAGCGTTGTGGCTTCCTTGTGAAGTTCAAGTCTTTCTGTGTAAGATGCTAAAACAAATCAGCCTCTTTGGGTATGAAGGGTGAGTAAAGGTTTACATTTGAGCAAGTCCAATAATTTTTTAGAGTCCTTCTCTTGTATCGCCGTATCCAAATTTCCCACAGCAAAGTTCAGTCGAGCTTCAAAATCAGCCTGGAGTTCATTGACCCGATCCAAATATTCCCTCTTCACTTTCTCCAGTGCCTCTTTGTTCTCTTGGCGTAATTTTGCCGCCCTATTATTAAATTCCTCGTCTTTCTGCGTCTTGACGAGTGTCACTTCTTTCTCGCGGCTCTGTTTTGTCGCTTCCAGCTCTCCATAGATCACTTTTAGTTGCATCTCCAGCAATCTACGTGACGCATCCGATTTTTTGAACATATGTTTCAATTCCTCCAGATCGACATTTGTGAGATCGACCTGAATGAATCAGTCTAACAATTATTTATTATGAAGAGACCATCTCCTCATTATTTACACAACTAGAACATTTCATTTCTGTTTTTAGGAAATAGACAAGTCGAATGAATTGATTTTCAACTGACTTCCGGATGAGATTCTATATCTTTAGGAACGATATCGGATATCATCTGATCTAGCTGAGCTCTTGTCCTTTCTAATTGCTTTCCAGTACGTTGTAATTCCTTCATCAATTCCAGCTCCCTCTCTTGACTAACAAACCTCAGTGAAGAAAAGACACTGATCAATAACACCAGAAAGTCTATAAAGAAATGACCTGAACTGTTGTAGGGCGAATAATTCCTCCTTTAAATTTCCTTTGCTGGTATCGGTGCTTCTATAGAATTTTATCTCTTCCTCTTTCCGTTCCAATATCTTCTCAAAGGCCAATGCTTTGCTCTCGGAATCAGCCAATTTCACCATCGCCTCTTCAAGATCTCTACTCAATCCTGCTATATTTCAATCTTGTATCACATGGAGACCTAATTTTTAAGCTATAAATAGATCTCTTTAAGCAAACAAAATGGAAGTGAATATTGTAATAAAAATCACCCTCGACCATTGGTTCAAGAAAAGCAGATTCTGTTCGCTGTGATCTAGCCGAAGACCCTGGTGTCCTCTCCTTCGTCACCATCGTGCTGATTGCCCTCTCTTTAAAAAAGTCGACAAGTTCGACGTGTAAATCAGTCAATTTCTCCTTGTTTGCATGTGCTGATGCAAATAAATTATTGATGGCTTCAACGCCTTCCTCATTCAGCAGTCTTTCATCCTCAGTAGAGCCATTATCAGTGACTACATCATTTTTCACCTTCAGTATTTAATGTTAGTTCTGATTAAAAAAATACCTCATCGAACCACTCTCGTAAAGAGCCCAAAAGATTCTCTCGTTTAAGGCCAAGTTTGTTGTAATCTACAATCAGAACTTTGACCTTTCCTTTGCTCTCTTCCATGATGCTCTTTCGATCAAAACCAGTGGTAAATTGAATGTCGTCATCCTCTTCTATCAGTTGAAAAACGTCGTCGTGATTATTTGCGGTCTCATACTGATTTACGCAATCAACAAGAGAAAACAACGACAAAAACAAACTAACACGATACCTGCATTAGAGTCTGCATCACCCTCGCGTTGATGGTATTCAGCTCATTTGATGTCTTCTCCAAAAGCTCAACTTGCTTCTTTGGCATAAAGAAATCTGGGTTCGCGTCGATTTCTAAAGTGTTCATATCATTGTTCTTTTCCATAAGCCAACTGTCCGTAATGACTTTGCCCATATCCACTTTTGCTCCTCTTCTATCTGTATTCACTTGTTGATACCATTCGACTGGCGCATACGGGGCTCTTTGCTGTGGCTTTTTGACCGAGTTTAGGACTACACTCGAACGTGCTGTCTTTGGAGGACCAGTGATGAATTCTGGCTTTACGCACTTTGCCAGTGGCTCCTCTTTGCTCCACTTTGGTGGCATTGTGTTTCAAAATAAACCAAGCTTGTCTAAAAGTTCATCTGGTGGTGGATGAACTGCGAACTTCGGATTCCGAAAATAGCCAATATCATTGTAGTCGTGATGTAATTACGTGGTACGAAATTTCGAATTTTTCTCTGGTTCGAAAGAAAAAAGTCCCAAAAGAGTTCTATGATTTATTTCTCTTGGATTCTAATTGATGTTTCCAGGAATACAATCGATAGGTCCTGTACCACAAGAGCATCGATGCTAATAGTCCAATAGAGGACAAAAGAGATAAGATCCAAAAAGTCATCTGGAAGCACACAAGTCCTTTGCATTTCTTTGTCTGGTCTCGGATGTTGTCTTCGTATATTTTGGCTTGCATCATGACCAATAGGTAATTACCAAAAGCAGGTCCAAAATTTACTATGGCTGAGCAAGTCAATAACAATATTCTTTAACATATGAATGATATAAAACATACCGAAGAGTACACCCCAGTTCTTCCCACCAAATAGATCATTTACCAGTACCGGTATCCTATCATCGTTATTCGTAAATAATGAGGTCAACTTACAGCATAAATACGGAGCCCAAGCAGATGCCAGTGAGCACTGCACCAGCATAAAGCATCCCTGGTGTCGAGAAGCTAAGGTAGATTTGAGTTGGTAGCAGTATACCCATGATAATGGCGAGAAGCCCAGTTCTCGATATGACTCCGGATAATTTATCGCTAAGATACCCAAGTAGGGGTCTGACTAAGGCATTCACCACTGCTTGTATGATCACATACGGATTATAGTAAGGCTCCCCTATTTCTATCATCCCACAATCAACACAAGAAAACCCACCGATAGAGATGCTGAATTGTGCTATAGTTGTAACAAGGACACTGCAAGTTCCAACACCAATAATATAAGCTATGGATTTAGATATAGATTTTTTCATTGCTTACCAATGTTGAGAAGCCAAAAATCCAAAGTGATTATGGCCTGCCTCCATGTTAGTTGGGGAATTGCAAGTTCTTGTAATGTTTTTCCGCCGATAAGTTGCGATCTCTCATCCTTCTCCTCATTGACTGTATCGTTAGTGGAGGACTGTGTTGGTAGAGTGGGTGGTTTTGGTACTACATTAATAAAGATTATTCCAATCCCTCCCATCCCTGTATATAAATCATCATTATATTATTCTTTTAGCCGAGAATATTATAATATATATGTATATTGAGGTTACCTCCAAGACAGATTGATAAAAATAATATAAATGATAATAAAGGGTCGTCCGTGTGTTGTTTAAAAAAACTCTGATAAACTTGAGCGAGAACTGCTGATGATGCGCCATACAATGTCACGAGAACTCCCACCACCTGATATTATTTCAATACGAAGAATTCCAATTGATGGAGGATTGAAAGCGCACCAAACCTTTCCTCTTCGCGCTAAAATTGGCGATGTTTGGACCCACAGAAGCGAGGTACATCCCGACAGAGCCCAGGCCAACCATCACTCTCGAAAAGCAGAGTACGGCAATATGCCATCTATTAGATACTCCGAATCGAAATAATAAATATCCTCCTCCTAATAAAGAGGCAGACTGGGATCATTCAGTTCCATCGTAGGAAACCGACAAACCCAAAATCCAACTGGTCTTGGGCCGAAACGATCAAAGAGAGCAGCGTTCAGAAGTGCGAAGAATCTAAAGGATATGTTGGATCAAGAAAATGCACTGTACTCACTGCGCGAAGAAAAAGCTGATACCTATGAGATTGAGCTGTTGTTGGTTGAGATGCAATCGGTCGCTAACATCTTCTGAATATGCTCCCCAAAGGTAGAGAGTTCCTGCAAAAACTCAGCAAATCTCTGGATAAAGCAACTCACCCCCGGCGAATAAGGTGAAACATCCTGCAACAAACGTAAACCAACGATTGAACTTGTATTGAAGAATTGATTCCAACATCATGAGCTTTTGGTGCGAAGTTCCCAGGCAGGGGAGATCGGAACATTCCACGGAAGCTTCCGATGTAATTTTGTTCAACTTGATGGAATGTTCCGATCCCACATTTGATGGTTGTTATTCAGCAGGCAAGACTATCTTGAGGTGAACCAAGTATCTCAATGTGATGCTGGTAAAACAAAAATCAGAAACAAGCCGAATATTGCAGGATTTGGTCTGATTCCCCCAGTTCTTGGTAATGAGCACGTTAATGGGAATTTGATTGAACTCTGCAATTACTAACTTTGAACAGCTTTTTCCCAGAGATGACTGAGAATTTCAAAAAATATGTTAAAAATCGGTGGTATTAATTTTAATCCTACGATTATCGTGGAAGAAAACAACACGGTAAAAACCGGGTGACTTTGCAAATCCCGAGATTCAGTTTACGCAAACCGAGAATTTAAAATTAGGTTCTCAGTTGAGAGGACATGGAACGGCCAAAGAGGCCATTTCCTGACGATACTTCTCGAGAGTCTCTCATCCATGAAACAGTTACAACCATTCCTGGTGACTTTCTTCATCAAACCTTTTCGAAATCAACAAATGCAGATAATTTGCGCCTCTTTGAGAGCCGAGGCAATTCTCCAGACAAGCGATCAAGACCGAATATCAAGTTGCAAGGCATTGATCCAGACGGTAAGGTTGATGGTTCAAGTTTCTATTCATGGATGCAGTTGCGACCACAAGCACACTTTTGTCACGGCTTTATGGTGGAAACGTTACACAGATGAAAACTACCCCTGAACCCATAGATGTTTGTAAGTGGTCAACACTGCTTTTTCTTGTTGGATGATGATCGCAGTTAAACAGAAGAATCAACCAATGACATCTCAATCATCAAAGGTGCAAGAGCAACACATAACCAGGACGAGTGAGTTCAATATTATGAACCTCTATTGGAACAATTATAAAATGTTCTGAATTTCTGCAGGTCCACTAACTTCCACACACATGGGTAAGCGAGATATTCTAAACCAATGCTGATCTGTTTGACTACAGATAAGAACAACACGAAAAGGCCTCAATCTGCAACTGGTTTAACCAGGTCGATGTATGGTGGGACTGTATTAAACAATAATTACTCTGTGACACCTAACAATAGTCTGTTGGCTTCCGTACAAAGGTCATAGAATTGAATTGACTCCTCTTGTTCAACTGAAATCTTACAGTCTATCCAATTCTATCAATTATTCTATGACATCTTCAACATCTATATCTGCGGAAGAAACAATCCACAGCCCAAAGGGTGTATTCCCAGAATTAATTTGCAACGCTCGACCTGGTTCATCTGTTTCCAAATTGACCACCCAGTCACCGAATGATAAATTCTACTCATACTCCTCAACATCTGGCAATATAAATAATTCGACACCAGGTGAGTTAAATTATATTTAATTTAATTATTCCTCAAATGACAGTTTCGGTGTCAGAAAACCCAACGACGAAAAACTTACGTAAATCATCTCGGCAGAAAGAAGCAGAGACGGTCATAGATGGAATCAATCGACTATTATCGAAGAGATGGAGCACTACCGAAGATTTTATCAGTATGTATGTTTAAGCTATCAGCAATCAACAACAGTCAGATTACATGAGGGATCATGGAGATGGCTTCGACTTCATATATATGAGACCCAAAGACTGCAAGATGACCAACAAATGTATTTATGATGTAGAGGTCATCCCTTCCGGGCAAGTGAATTATGATGACTATCTCACTATGAGTTTAGAAGGCATATCAAGATTCACAAAGGCTGGAATGTGTGAGTAGAATATACCTAAATCAACTGTTCGTTAAGACCAACTTCATTCAAATCGGGAATGATTAGATTCACATAGAAGATAGATTTTATTTCATTGGATGAGTGGACACAAGAGAAGAGGATTTACGACGCAATCATTCATCTTGATTTCTTCAGAAATTTTAGACAGAGGAAGGCCTTCAGATTGTGGAGAAAAATGATTGCACGAAAATTTGAGAGATCCTCTTTGTTGGTAGTCACACAAATAATAATTTCCACACACATAACAATCAACAGTTACGAAATGAATTATTTTTATTGAGCACGAGCTTGCAAAAAAGCCTTCCAATCTGTAGACAAATATGTCTTGAGATGGAAGAGGTAGTCTCAACTTTTATATATTTAAGACTCAACTTAACAGTCGTTATTAATCAGACAAGAGGCATATACAGTATATCACACAGATGAATGGCTGGTGAAACAAGAGACAAGAAGACACTATGTTGTTGAGGTAATACTATATAATCATTAATATATTATTCATTTATATACTGAAAGAGAACAGTTGTTGACAAGGACAATAGCCAGGTTGTCTTCTGTGATAATCACCGCATGCCATCATATTGTCGAGGCAAATGGAGGATCTTTCCGATCAGTTTCCAGCTATCAGGAGGAAAGGGAAGAGAGAGCTCTCAGAAGACTAAAGTATTGTAAGTTAACCTCAATTGCATCATATTTCTGATCCGTGCAGTTGTGAAATTAGTCCAATGCATTCTGACAGATTCGTTGATGAATAATATTATCAAGAGTACACAACTATTGATCTCATTTGTGGCTGGAAAAGCTCCAAATGAATCGACGGCAATATTAAATCCAATGAAGGTGAGACATTCCAGTTTCATTTGAAATTAGCATTAAATTTTACAGAATACAAATAAATACAAACAGAGGGAGGCAGAGTCGTCTACTTCAGGTATTGGTCATATTATACTGTGGTTATATAACATATATTATATCCTGTTACCCTCTTCCTTCTACCAGCTCATCGTCTCCAGCAATAAATCACCTGGAAAATATTCCACACCGGATTGTCTTCCCCGAAAACGCATATCAGTGGCCATTATTAATCGTTAGCCTCGGTATAGCGAAGCCTACTGATCCAAATGAGCCATCCAAAATCATCATCAGACCTAGTTTAAAGAGATTACACACACTATTCACAAACACTTGCAATTCTTTTGTCACTTCGATGGATTCTCTACCCCAATTAGACGATAATGTGAGGCTCTTTTTATTCCATTTTACGGTGTGATATTTATTATATTAATATAATTGTGTAGAAGCAAATACAATTGTATATACAGAATTATACCACTCCTGCGGAAAGATATAATTTCAATCGACTTGCTCCCACACTGAAAGAAATCGTGGCTGGTGACGAGAACCAAAAGTGATCGAGATAACGAGTTGATTGAGATGACGAGTTGATTGTTATCAGGAGAAACGTAAGAAATCTGAAGGAGTATGTGCGCAAGTGTTATCATCATGTAGAGGATCACACAAGAGAATTATCACCATTATTAAGAATAAGAGAAGACCGAGTTGGTGTGTTGATATTAATTAGAGTTGTGTGATGATATGTGACAGTTCTCTCCGAGTATGAATTAGACGGTCAATTACAGGGACTTCCCATTGAAGCATTCCGTGATGCCATTAATAATCTTCAAGATCAAATACAATCTATACAGAGGTGAAACACTCCATCCTTACAAGTATTTATATTACAAGATTATCACAACCATTATTCATTGGGTGCTTCTCAATCGATAGATCAACTCTTCAAAACCAACTATTACCGATTCCAACAGCTGCTTTAGGTTACCCTTTATCAGGTTGCAATTGTTTTAACTGGTCGTAGATGGACTGCATAATTTAGTTCCCACCATATTAGAGGAATTAAGCAATAATTTATTAGATAGATTGATGAGTATGATGAATACGTTGAGAACAGTACCCGTTTCTCTCGATACGTGTGCGGTATGGATATCTGTCTTGCAGGAGGTACATATTTTCATACTTTTGAAAACTGAGAGCGTAGGTGATAGATAGCATGGAGGAAATACAAGAGAAGCATCATTACATTGTCGATATGCACAAAGTAAGTATGAATAGGTATGAGGAGGTTGATATATCATAACAGCTTATGGATGAATTCTCATCAAAGAAGAGGGACAAGGAAGAAGATCTCAGGGCACTACAACAAGTCAACGAGGCTGTGGAATCACTGATGGCCATAGCTGAAGTATCTAAAGAGAAGAAACCCGAATATATTCAAAATCACATGCCAGAGCTACAAAACATGCTCAACAAAGATATTGCACAAACTCGCACCATAGCTGAGCTTTTAGACGAACCATCGTTGGATGATGTAGACAGTGGGATGGATGTTATTCAAGAGAAGCTTGATAATGCTGAGGCAGAATTGAAGATACTTAGATCGCAGAAAGAAAAACATCATCATTATGAAATACTGATGGAATACGATCCCCTCACAGAGATGACTGTCAGTTGATCCTTCATACTCGATTTCTAAATATATCAGGGATTGAAACAAGTAGAAGGAGTATACTCGAGTATAAAGATGGTGTGGGTGACATATAATGCGTGGAACCTCTCCAGATCTCGGATTATGGCAACACCAGTATCACTCATAGATGTAGATCAGCTCTCTGCTGATGTACAGAAATTCTCGAATGCAGTGAGAGAAGTATCCAAAACGCTGCTGTCGAGTAGAATAGTCACTCACTTACGGGAATCGATCGAAAAGGTGAGAGAAATAGTAAAGGGTGGTGTTGATGAGTGAAGGTAAAAATGGTGGTACCTATGTTGCAAGATCTACAGAATGTTTGCTTGAAACAGAGACATTGGGATGAGATATATGCCACTTGTGGAAATTTTACAAATAATTCACAACTGACGATACAGAAGATTGTACAGACCAACTTGTCCAAATGTAAAACTTGAATTAACTTGGTTAATTTTAAACTCCACAGTCAAAAAGGAGATTAATGACATATCGAGTACAGCAACACAAGAAAATTCACTAGAGAGCAATTTGAATAAGATCAAGCACCAATGGGAGCAACGGGAAATTGAATTTCAAACTCATAAGGTCATTATTCATTCTGCGAACAAGTCTATTCATATTGATAATTGTTAGAAGGGGGAAGAGTCACTTGTGTTGGTGAACGTGGACGAGATACTTAATGATATGGAAGAAGACACCGTAACCTTAGCCACCATGGCTGCATCAAGATATGCTATTCCTGTCATGCAAACACTCGAACAATGGCAATTACGCCTGAATGAAGTGATAGAGAATATTGGATTATGGATGAGCGTTCAAAGGTGATACGTGCAATGAGATGACTTCTTATAGTTATAGATCATGGATTGCTTTGGAGAGGATCTTTTGCGCGACAGATATTCAGAGACAGATTCCAAATGAGACAAAATCCTTCAATGAAGTTGACAAGACATTCAAAAGTAGGAGAATTGATTGAGAACAAAGATTGATGAACCCAGAATTGATGCAACAATCTGCAGTGTATCCGAACCTATTGGTTGTGACATTAAAACAGAACTTGAGAGAGGTAATAAGGACCTCCTCATTCTTTCTGATATTTATAGTCCCTCCAACAATGTTTGATTAGCCTCGAACATGTTCAGAAAGGTGTCGACTCTTATCTGGAAACGAAACGTGAAGCTTTCCCGCGTTTCTACTTTGTGTCAGACGACGAGCTTTTAGACATACTATCACATATCAGAGACACAAGTTACATACAGATTTATTTGATCAAATGCTTTGAGGCGATTTATAGATTAGAGTTACACAACAGTACTCGAAATAGTTTGATCACTGCTATGATATCTCAAGAGGGCGAGAGAATGGAGCTCTCAACACAACTGAAGATAAGAGGAAGTATAGAGGAATGGCTTGGGTCAGTTGATCTCATCATGAAGAAGACGGTACACGATACTCTTGCCTCAGTATACAATGTAACCATATCATTATCATCACAACCCATTCACCGTTGTAGTTCTACAAAGACCGAAAGATACATCAATGGATTTTCGAGCAACCAGCGATGATAGTAATGACGATACTCCAAGTCTATTGGTGTAGCAGGGTAACCATCCATGATCATTCAACATCAATAACATATAAAGGTCACAAGACTTTTACAAAAGAAAGGAAATTGTGAAGCAGGTCTTAGGGAATACTGGGTGCGGATGATGAGATATATATGTTTTCTTACACTTAACAGAATGATATAGTAGAGGAACTTGGAAGATTAGCTTCACTGCTGCAACAACCAGAAGAATGGCCCCATAGAGTACATGCATATGGGAGGACACTGATAGGATCACTGATAGTAATAATGGTACACCAAAGAGATACAGTGGAGTCTCTAATCACAAGCAAATGTGACTCAGTGGAAGATTTTGAGTGGACCAGACAGATGAGATATTATTTAGAGGGTATCAGCAACGATATCATCATAAAGCAAGCCAAATCTGTCTTTCACTATGGCAACGAATATCTTGGGTGCACATCAAGGCTCGTAATCACCCCTCTCACTACCCGATGCTGTGGGTCTTTTCGTTACTTTGATTTCTCTAAAATTCGACAGTTATCACGCTAACTGGAGCCTTGACGTTGAGTCTCGGGGGAGCACCAGAAGGACCGGCAGGTACTGGAAAAACAGAGACATGCAAGGATCTATCCAAAGCACTTGGGAAGCACTGTCTTGTATTCAATTGCTCAGAGGGCTTGGACTATACTATGATGGGAAAATTATTCAGCGGCCTTGTTCAGACAGGTCAGGAGTATATCTCAATCACGATGTGAATATTATCTCAGGTGCATTCGCATGTTTTGATGAATTCAACCGCATTGAAGTGGAAGTGTTATCTGTGATTGCCCAACAACTCCTCACTATACAGACAGCCATACTCTCTGCATCTTCCAACTTCTTATTTGAGGGTAAAGAATTGAAACTGAATCCAAATTGTGGGTTCTTCATCACTATGAATCCTGGGTATGCAGGAAGATCCGAATTGCCCGATAATCTCAAAGCAATGTTTCGTCCGGTTGCTATGACGGTGAGATGAATTGTTGAGTAGAAATATAACCTGATCATCAATAGGTGCCAGAAATATCATTTATCTGTGAGATCATGCTGTTTTCACAAGGTTTTATTCAGAGTAAAATCCTCGCCCCTAAACTGGTACACTCTTACCGTCTCTGCTCAGAACAATTATCACCACAGATACACTATGACTTCGGTTTGAGATCAATACGGAGTGTCTTGAATTTTGCTGGTACTTTAAAGAAGGATCATCCAACAGAACAGGAGCATCTTTTACTCATACAGGCCCTCACTGCCTCAAATGCTCCCAGTAATGATCCTTCTCCTAGATATTCAATAATGCTGAACAGAATTTCTACCGGATGATCTACCCCTATTCTACGGGATAATGAATGATTTATTCCCCAACACAAAGATAGAAGAGAAGGAGGATGATATTTTTAGGAGGGTGATTTTAGACATTCTTCCTTCGCATAAGTTGGCTCCTATCGAATACCAGATCGGAAAGATGAAAGAATTGAAAGAAATGGTCAAGATGAGACACGGTATCATGCTGGTGGGTGCTGCTGGTTCTGGGAAGAGCACAATCTATAAGGTATTGGCAGAGGCTATCCCTCATTTACAATCCACTGAAAAGGTAAGATTGAAGTATCTTCTTTATAAAGTGAGATAGGTCAATCTCCATATCATCAATCCCAAGGTTATGAGCATCCCACAAATCTACGGGTCTCTTGATCCTCGAACACAAGAGTGGAAGGATGGAGCTGTAACGGATTTGATTCGTGGTATCATGGCAGGGAACACTGCTCCCGGGGCAAAGGAGAAGATAATCCATTGGTTGGTATTCGATGGTCCAGTGGATGCACATTGGATTGAGAATATGAATTCTGTACTTGATGATAACAAACTATTATGCCTTGGAAATGGAGAGAGGATCATTATTCCTCACAACATCACCATGATATTTGAGGTACATACATATATCATTCATCCTTATCTCATGCAAATAGGTCGATCATTTGAACGAAGCATCACCGGCGACTGTATCCCGATGTGGCATGATATACATCAATCCGGATCAAATCAAGTGCTCTCACATCGTACACAATTGCACAGAGCGCTTGTCACTCTCCAAAGGGATGAGGTTATGTGAGAGATTGATGAAAGATATTAAAGATATGTACACTCGATACCTAAACCCTATATTCCACTTCATCAACAGAGATGTGAGGACATGCCGTATCCATACTGAAGAGGCCGAGTTGATACACAGTCATCATCATATGTTGCTGGCCTTATTCAGAAAATACAACATCACTTGTACTATTTCTCACTCTGGTAAGAGACTTGATCATTTTCCGGTAGCTCAGTTTAAACAGAAGAAGTGTGTCCTCACAATGCAATGATTGTGCTGAGTTTTATATTATCGCTTGTGTGGACATTCGGGGCAATCATAGATGGGAATGCCTGGGAAGAATTCGATGCTCTTCTTCGCAGTTTGACCCACGATCTAATTGAATTGCCAACAGATAATCTATTATTGGATTATTTCATTCAACATACACCAACCCCTCGGTATATCTATCTATATTCAAGGCAATCACTCATTCTTCCAGATTTACACATTATTCAGAGATGCTTCCCAGTGAAGTGTTCTTCGACCCAAATACAACAGTTTTGGACGATCTTCTACTACCGGATATAACTACACAAAGATATTGGCACATACTATCATTGCTGTGCACCTATGGAGACCGACCTGTGGCTTTAATTGGTCCTTCAGGTTGTGGGAAGACTGTACTTGTTTCGGATATTATGGAGAAGTGCACACAGATTTCCAGTAGAATCTATCATTTCTCCAGATCTACAGATGGACCCACCCTGAGAGGTGTTATACAAGGTGATCTTACATTGTCATCAAATCTCATTAGCCGCAGAGTCTCTGGACAAAAAAAGAGTCCGTACATCTGGAAGATCACAGATAATCTTATCGTCCAAATCTGAAGACAAGACAGTATTCTTCATTGATGATTTACACCGCGGAGGTGAAGCACATTATCATTGTCAATAATTAATCTTATAGTAGGGGGCAAGATACCTGAAGGAGGAAGTGGAGTTGAGTTACTGAGACAGTGGATGGACTTGGGTTCATTTTTCGATGGAAAGACATTAGAATGGAACAATATCGAGAATGTTAGTCTAATCGTCACCATCACCCCTACAGGAGAGGATATCAACTCCAATATTTCCCGGAGAACTACTCGTCATTTCCACAAAATATACCTACCCGAACTATCTCCTTCTCAACAACGGAGGATATGTTTGAATATGGCTAAGAATAGCATAATGATGACATCATTACCTCCAGACCTAAGACCTCTCTTGGATAATCTCGTCAACACAACACTATCAATCTTCAACAAGGTCGTACAGGCATTTAGGCCCACCCCCGATCAACCTTTTTTGCTCTTCTCTGTAAAGGATATGATTAGATGTATGAAGAGCCTCTTCTTTTCAAACTTGGCGAAAACGGTTAACCACCACGAGATATTAATCAAATTTTGGCTCCATGAGATTTCCAGGATATTTTCGGATAGAATGGAATCAGAAGATAGGAACAAGCTGGATGGAATGATCATAGAGAGCATAAGAGAAGTCATGAATTTGTCTTGGAAGGTCAGCTTACTTTGATACAATAGATATTCACTATTTCAGATAGAAACTTTGAACAACAATAAGACCTTTTTTGGAGACTTCTTGAAGATGGGCGGTTATGCTCCTGACCGACCCTACGAAGAATTAGACGGCCTTTTGGACTCAAATGCTTATTTGGAAGTATGGAGAAGATATCAGGCGGGTTATCGTGCAGAAACAAGTACCACCAGTGAGATAGTCTTCTTTAGGGAAGCAGTGTCCAATATATCATGTATATGTAGGGCAATTAGGCAACAGAGGGGGCACCTACTTCTCATTGGACTTGGTATGTGAATATAATGAGTACTTTCTGATATAATATAGGCGGCCTGGGAAAACGGACGATGAGCAGATTTGCTAGCTATGTATGTGGATATGAACTCATGGAGATTTCTATATTTGAGGGATACGGAGTAAATCATCTGAAAGAGGACTTGAAGAAACTATACAGATCTTGTGGTCTGTTAGGAAGACCCACCGTACTTTTATTAAACGATAGTCAAATATTACAACCAGAGTTTTTAGAGTATATCGAATTCATGATGAGAGGTGAGATAACTATTTGATGCAACATAAACTCATGAATAAGGGTGGTATATTTCTGATTTGTTCTTACCGGAAGAGCTGGAACCAATTCTGAGTAACATCGCTGCGCAGATTAAATCAGCTGAAGGAAAGATGGAAAATGAGGTGTCCAATTTTGAATTATAGATTGATCATTGACTTTGTGTAGACCCCCCCACCTCGGCATAAATTACTGCTCAAATTTGTAGAAAGAGTTTACACAAATCTTCATGTAATATTATGCATTTCTCCTGTGGGACCGATTGCCCGTGATCACATCCATTCATTTCCAGCATTGATCAGTTGTGCCACGGTGAGACTTTTTGCAGAATGGAACAGGGAAGCTCTCTCCTCTGTCGGTGAAAAGTTGATAGCGGATGCTCTATTGCACCCAGGTATTGATTAATATTATCAATCTATTCTCATCTCTACAAGATATAAAGAAGTCAATTGTGGAATTCAGTGTGAATATGCACATGGATGTATCCCTTGCCTCTCAAGAATTTAATAAGGAGGCGGGACGTCACAATTATGTAACTCCGTGCCATTATTTGCAACTATTCAAATCATTCTTCAAACTTTTGAGTTCGAAGAGGAATGAATCAATGGAAAGTCAAACTAAATTATACAATGGTCTCATGACCCTGGAATCCACTCAACATTCAGTCCAAGATCTACAAACTCAACTTCATGCATTGAAGCCTTATTTAGAACAAACTGCTAGAGAAACGCAAGATCTTATCGTAAAAATATCAATCGAGCAGAAAGAAGCTGACAAGGTTAAAGAGGTGAGCACATTTTAATAATCCATCTGATGAACTTCCAGGTTATTGTGAAGGAAGAAGCCGAGATTTCAGAGAAGACAGTAGAGATAAGAGAGATAACGGAAGCAGCAGAGAGAGAGTTAAAGGAGGCTCTTCCAGCTCTTGAGTCTGCGGTCAAAGCGCTCAACACATTGAATAAGAATGATATTGCTGAAATCAAAACCTTCACTTCACCACCCGCCGGAGTACAGCTTGTCATGGAGGCTGTCGCAATCATTAGACAAGTATGCCCTTCTCAGTCCTTCATATAAAAAGAATCTAGGTCCCAACCAATTGGAGCACTGCAAGGCAGATGCTATCAGAACCAGATTTCCTCCAATCCTTAATCAATTATGACAAAGATAATATACCTCCAAAAATCGTATCCCAGTTGAAGAAATATGTGACCAACCCTCTCTTCGTTGTATCCAAGATTGAAAAGGTTCATATTGTTTTTCAGATATAAGCAAATCATCTGCAGGTTTCATTTGCCGCAAAATCGTTATGCCAATGGATACATTCACTGGTGCACTTCAGTCAAGTTAACGAATTTGTCCTACCCAAAAAAGCAAAACTCGCCAAGAACACCGCAAAGCTGAATGAATCCCTCTCAATATTAAACATGAAACAAGAAGAAGTGAACAAGATACTACAGAGACTAGAGGAATTACAGAACATATACAGAGTGAAGGAACAAGAGAAGGGCCTTTTATCAAAGAGGATGGAGGATACAATCTTGAAATTGAATAGGGCAGAGATGTTGATGAGTGGCTTGGCTGTAGAAAGAGGTGAAAACATATATGGAATGAAAAAATGATTCTATTGACAACACATAGAACAGTGGAAGGAGGAGCTATCTGTATTAGAAAAGGAGGACGAGACCACACTATCTTGCGTCTTCTTATCTTCAGCCGTGATGACGTACTTGGGGGTTTATAATAATGAATATAGAAAGAGATTAATGGACCAATGGTACGAGCAGCTGAAAGAAAGAGGAATGGAGATGCGCTATTCCGATACATTTCGGTTCATAGATTTTATGACATCTCCTATAGAGGTGATCAATTTACTTTATATTTCAAATACTTATTCAAAGTTATACGATTGGATCAACAGTGGTCTTCCATCAGACCAGCAATCTGTTCAAAATGCAGTGATGGCACATAAAGGTATGGAATTCGCCATATTATTATGGGATATCAATGTTGATAGGAGACAAATGGCCATTGATAATTGATCCTGAAGGAGAGGCGATGAGATGGTTGATCAAGATACACCCGGAGATTAAGATGATCTCTGTCAACCATGGTGAATTGGTGTCCACCTTACAGTCTTGCATTCAGAGCGGAATCCCTGCGGTGATCGATCAAGTGGAAGAAATATTGCCACCGGTGCTGGAACC
The DNA here is from genome assembly GCA_002081555.1 of Protostelium mycophagum. Lineage (NCBI taxonomy): Eukaryota > Evosea > Variosea > Protosteliida > Protosteliaceae > Protostelium > Protostelium mycophagum. Next base: position 4,928 of record MZNV01000360.1, on the reverse strand, counting down.
TCTCTTATCTCAAAATATTTTCAACAAGTCTGGACAAGAGATATTATTATTTGGTGGGACTGAAGTGAGTAATTCCGTCATCATATCGATAGAAGTTCTGACAATCCTAAAGGTGATCTACAATCGTAGATTCAAATTATACATCATAACCAAGAAGCATAATCCACTTTATCTTCCAGAGGTGTATATTATGACCAATGTCATTAACTTTGTGGCCACATATGCTGGCTTAGAAGAGCAATTATTGGCAGATGTTGTTAAGAACGAAGCACCTCAACTAGAGAGGTGATATTTCTTTCATTTATATCCTATCACCATATTGACATATCTCAGATCAAGAGATAAACTTGTGACAGAAATAGCAGCAGACAAGAAAGAATTGAAAGTGATCAGTGATAGAATTTTACAACTAATCGGTGACTCGAGGGATAACTTGTTAGAAAATGAACACCTCATACAGACTTTATCCGTATCTGAGCAAACTACAAAGGTGATCATCAAACTTTACCAGATGATATCTAATCCTCTCAAGGTGGTGAAGAAGAGGCTTGAGGAGGCTGAAGAAACGGAGGCTAGTATCAATACAGCGAGAGCGAGTTACAGCTCTGTGGCAATAAGAGGTTATCTATATTTATTATCATGCATTCAACTGAAGTGATAGGATCTCTATTATACTTCACTATGAGCACCTTATCAAACCTCAACCCTATGTACCAATACTCACTTAAATCTTTCAAAGCCAGTTTCAATTCTATATTTCCTCGTACAAAACAATCGGAGGTTCAAAATGGTAGCCTTTATATGCACGATTCTTGATATAAACTGAGAGAATTAGTGAGGATGAGCCAACTGGTTGACAACATCACAAAGGAAATGTTCAGAAGAACCTGTCTTGGACTTTTGGAAGAACACAGATTATTATTTTCCACAGTATTATCCTCTGCTGTTGATAGACGTAGAGGCACAGTATCTCTTCCGCAATGGAATCTACTATTAAGAGGACATGTCGAATTTTTGAGAGGAGCCTGGTTCAATTCTCTCCATGATGAGCTTAGCTTCCTTAATATGGTGCAGAAACCGGCACAAATTCTTGAAAAGGTGAGTGTATCTTTATGGCTATAAATGATCTATAATATCGCATTATATATTTAGTGATGAATAGATTGGTGGGATGGAAGGACTGTATAATGATATTGCTTCTAATGTCAGAAATTGGATGAGTTGGATGACTTTAGAGAGTCCTGAATCCTCGGAATATCCATCTGCAATGTCATCTGCACTCCACCCATTCAATAAGCTCCTATTGATCAGTGCCTTCAGACAAGATAGAATCACGGCAATTGCATCTATTTACGTAAAAGCTACACTAGGTGACACCTTTAGGAAAAAGAATATTAATGATGATTATTTACAGGAGAATACTTCGTGAATGGAGTAGCATTAGACATGGCCGACATATATCTCGATTCTGACAATTGCTCTCCGATTTTATTCATCTTAACCCCAGGGGCTGACCCCGCTTCCCTTATCATCAAGTTCGCACAGAGCCAAGGATTCGGTGACAAGATTGATGTGTGCTCCCTCGGTAAAGGACAGGGTGAAAGGGCTCTCAAAATCATCGATGCTGCCATCCTTCAAGGACGGTGAGTCAACTTCACAACTTCAGGGTGATGACAGTTTGTAGATGGGTCTTGTTACAGAATTGTCACTTGGCGCAATCTTGGCTTCCTTCGCTGGAAAATATTGTGAAGGGATTAGATGCTCGCAAGGTACTCAATGACTGTCCGAATATAACAATCAACTATCCAGGTGAACAATACTTTCAGACTTTGGCTGACGTGCACGCCCACGGAGTATTTTCCTATTTCAATTCTGCAATCATCGATCAAGTTAACAAATGAATCACCAAGAGGAGTGAAAGCGAATCTACTCAAGTGAGAGAAATGAACACTTCAATGTTATTATTGACAGCAAAAGGACACTGGAACAGATGAAGACGGAATTTGGAAAAGATAAAGGATATGAATGGAGAAGACTCCTCTTCTCTCTGTGTTACTTTCATGCTGTTGTGCAAGAGAGAAGAAAATTTGGACCAATCGGATGGAATGTTTCATATGGGTAATGGATATTCCAAGTTTTATATTCATCTACCCAGATTCAATGAGTCAGATCTACAAGTCAGCAGCAGAGTTCTAGAACTCCATCTTTCTGATGAAATTCCAACATCCGGGATATCGTTTGAAAGTTTATTATACACGATCGGGGAGGTCAATTATGGAGGGAAAGTCACCGATCCATTCGATAGGAGATTATTACGTTCCATTTTATCCAGATTTTGTACTCCAGCTGCACTTGATCCAGTTTACCAATTTTGTCCTAATCATCCGTAAGTTCATTTTGTAATAAAGTCAATTAAATAAAGTCAGATACTGCATCCCAAAAGAATCTGCTACACCCTATCAATCTTATCTCAAACACATCACCTCTCTTCCTCCAAACGATCATGTGGAATTATTTGGACTGGACTATAACTCTAATATCACTCTGAATCTGCAAGAATCGAACTCATTCATTGCTGCAGCACAAATGCTTGAGCCAAGGGATGACAGCTTTCTTGATCGGGGTGATAATGTAATTGTAGATCATATTATTCTCTTTATTATTTATAAAACACTCACTCTTCAGACGCTTGTCAATAAACTGAGAGAGCTGATTGAGTTGATGGGAAATAGAATCGTGATTAACCAATCCTCACAAGATCCAATGGGGATCGTCTTGAAACAAGAGGTAACCTTTCCTCAATTGAACAAGACTAAGATTCTTAGGTGTCTAAATTCAATAAGATCATTCACACAATCACATCAACATTGGCAGAGTTGATACAGTGCCTTGAAGGACACACGACAGAGACGGCTGAATTGAGACAGACACTAGAAGGTGTCTTCTTGAACGAAGTTCCAAATAATTGGAAGATCTTTTATCCGAGCGTGAGACCCCTGAATGCTTGGATAGCAGATCTAGTCTTAAGGCTTCAATTTTTCAGACATTGGGCAGAAGGTCACACGCCAAATAGCTTCTGGCTTCCCGCTTTCACCTTCCCGCAGGTTAGCTCTTGATCAAAATGTTTATAGGCGATGTATTCATTTATTTACCAAAGGGTCTATTGACGGCAGTTTTACAAATACACGCCAGGAAAACACAAACACCAATTGACCAGCTGCAAATGAAATATGATGCCATAATCCGAGATGGTACGTCGTCATAGACTGGTGTTCATAAAATTAAAATGAGAAGGTGTCAGCCCACCAGAGGATGGTGTTGTGATACATGGTCTTTATATTATTGGTGCAGTCTGGAATTTACAGGGCAATTGTCTTGGAGAAGCAAAAGCAGGAGAACTGTATTCACCTATGCCATCCCTGCATCTTCAGCCGGATATCAAAGAAAACATTAACCTCACAAGAAAATACGTGTCGCCGCTGTACATCACAAGCATCAGAGCAGGAAAGTTGTCGACGAGTGGGAGCTCATCCAATTGTATCACCAGTGTTCCTTTACAACTTGCGGAGAATCCACAACATTACGACCCTGATTTCTGGACCCTGAGGGGTGTTGCTCTGTTGTGCCAACCGGAATGAAACACATCATATAAAAAGAGGGTATTATAGCGGATTTATCTACAACTCAACACACACTCAATGCTTGCTTCCTGTGATCAGTTTGTAAATTCTCTGCAAAACATTTATAAGCTTTTGTGCTCATAGCATGCTTTATACAGATTGAGAGGAAAGCACTGCACACTGAAAGATAGTAGCCTATACCTCACAGAGGCAGAGGCTAATGAGGGTTTGTGGGTGGGCCTTGAGTGTTGTGTTCCTGTTTGTATCTGCTAAGAACATGCTTTCTACACACATTTTTATGTGTGCACATCAGAGCATGCTTTATGTAGACTGGGTGGAAATCACCACACACCACCTGCTGCACACTTTGTGATTCAGCCGTTCATGCGTAACTCACCCACCAACGGTTTTTCGTATCCTCTTTATTACCTAACCGCCAGAGACCTTTCTCAAACCGTCCTCAAAGGTATCGAATAATATAGAATTGAACGCTAGCCACGGTTTCAGATACAATTTATAATTTTCATTCCAGGTCTTAGATCCGTATCTTAGAAGTCCATTTCAAGCCGCCTTCCATAGGTAATATCCTCGAACCAAATCCTCGGCTTTTTCTGTGGACGTTGGTTGGAGTTCTTCCTATTCTGATTTTTTACCAGGTCTTAATCCGCCTCATTTCGTCACCCCTCGCCAAAGACCACACCTCAACCGTCCTCAGGTAATTCTACAGACGGTCAGTGGTATTGTTCATTGACTTCTGACTCTTAACCAGCTAAATCTCATCTGTAGAATAATGTCTGATCAAAATGATGATGAGATGAAGAGATACCTCAATAATCTGATATCTTTGGGATTCACAACTAAAGAGGCTGTAGACAGCTGGAATAATCAACAGTTAGAATTAGAGAAAATCAAGGCCGCTCAGACCGTCCCCACTGGTGAGTGTCGACCCTTCTTTATTCTCTTTTTTATTCTATATATTCTTGTCGCGGCCCAGGGCCTCTATAGGTCTCTCAGGCTCTAGCTTGCATAGCGGCGGCCCTGAGTGTCATTTTGGCTGCGTCACATGATCTGGAAATTTCACAGGAAATTTGATTTATGTATGCCACATTGTTGACAATATTTGTATCAGATTTAAAAGCCGAGATTAAAGAGGAATTGGAAGAATATAAAGCTGCAGTCAGAGAGCTGAGAGAGGAGCTGAGAGAGGAGCTGAGAGAATATAAAGCTGCAGTCAGAGAGAAGCTGAGAGAAGAACTCAACAGTAGATATAGCTCTCGCTCCTCTGATATCATGTCAAAAGTATCAGAT
>MZNV01000359.1:0-18411 GCA_002081555.1 Protostelium mycophagum | reverse complement strand
CTATGTCTTTGTCAACATCAACGCTTCTATCTAAACTGTACAATAAATGTCACTCTTTCAGCTCAGATCATTTTTGTGTCAATGTACTTGCAGCAACCATTTTGTATCTTCCAGATGGCGACTTTTGCCGATAATCTTTACGGTAATAACCGTGTCCTTACCGAAGAATACAGAAACTAAAATTTCCAAAAGCGAGCCAGGGGGCATCATACCCCCACAAAATTACTGACTCGTGAGCTCGTGTTATCTCAAAGTGTTCTTGCGATGTACAAATTCTGAAATCCCATAATTGTTTGATTCTCTGCAAGAGAAACACTAATAAAATATGATCCATGTTACCGAACTTTCTATACCTTTGCACTTTTTTGTAAAAGTTTCAATTTTTTAGGGAAGTCAGATGCATTCCAAAACGCTCATTCTGTGGAAGAAGTTTGAACTTTGACACTCGAAGTGACTTGGTAAATATCAAGATTTCAAATAAGGTAGAAAATGAACAAGTTATCGCACGCCTTCTGACATCTCCTGGGGAGGGATTGCCCCCTTGATTCCATGACTGTTACACCTCGAACCAATGAGCCCTTTATGGTTATCAAAATTCACTATTTGCCATAAATCCACCCTGGGCCTGCTATAGAAATAGTATATGATAAAACGATTGATCTTGATTTGATGCACAAGTAGACGCTTGCCTTTAAATTGCGCTTTGAGTCCTTCCACCAAACCCTCACTATCAGCCTTGGTTTTGAGCATGACCCCTTGACAGGGTCGTTGCAAGCAACTATCAAGTTAAGTTAAATAATTTGAAACTCAGGAAAGGAGGTGTGGCCAAATTTAGCAACAGATTCCAAGCCCCTTTTACACAGAAATTTGGACAAAATTGTGGAATTGACGCAATCAACACAATCGCGATGAAGAAATGCAAAGAGGCACGATCGAAAGATGACCAGAAGTGAACCTTTCAAATCTGACACTCATAAACCCCTCCGGATGGAGCGAAGACATCAGGTTCATTTTGTGATCTTGATCAACCTTCAAGTACAACAAAGAACGATAGAATCAGCCGTGCCGTCAGAGTAGAGATCTCACAGACACCGATGGCAGGCCAAAACGTCCAGAATGGATTTTAATTCGTGTATGGACGACTTGTTGAATAAAGAGAAAAATTTTTCAGAGTTGGATGAAGGAGGCAATCTCTCATGATTTCTCTGATTATCAGAATTTACAAGGCATTGCAATTCCTTACCGTGACCCTCGGTAACTGACGTAGAATTAACGTGTAGGCTGAGGGGAGTTTGCCCGATTGTAGTGCCTTGTGCAAAATTCATCTATCGCAGAAATTTCGCTCATGTAACGGTAAAAGGGAGTGATGAGTGAATTTTGTTTTGTTTTTTTATTAATTCCTTTTCTACAATGACGTCATCAGGTTGTTCTTGGAACCGGACACCCGGATGTGAGGAAGAGCAGACTCACCAACGGATTAATGGGTAAAAAGGTAAGAAATGACAATACCCACCAATCACACTTCACTGTCGACATTTATAACCTCGAAATATTTTTCCAAATCGTCCATATACCGAAGATGTCGACAGTATAGACCTATTGTCGACATGTGGTGTCGACAAGTAGGACCCGGACACACAAAACATCTCCAGACTGTACATTTAACCCATCAAGTTGTGCTCTGAAATTTTCCAGGTAAATATCGTCATCTACAATGGTATCTCTAAGAGCACGTAGATTTTCAATTCTTTATATTTACATTATTATATTTTCTAGATATTTTCCGATAATATTCTATTTTTTCGGCGACAGAAAAGGATATCTAATCACTAGAACTGGTCATTCAGACGTGCGAGCTGATGAGTACAAGATGGATCCTCTGTGAATATTTTTTAAACATTTAAATTTGGTTTGTGGGTCTGCCACAAAAAATGATGTCTTTGGTGTTGGTTGTTTTGCTCCGAGAAATTCACAGTCTTTGAAGCGAAGCCCAAACAAAAATTTTGAGCAGAATTTCAAAAATTTATCAAAATTCCAATATTAAAATAGCGGTAAAGTGATTCCGTTCTCGCAATCACGTGATCAACAGATTCACGGAACAGTCGCAAGAAATCCGAGATTTCACAGATCCTTTGCGACCACAAAGGTGGAATCTTCTAAAGAAGCACCAAGGAAACTGCGCTCGCACACCGTCTAAAAGGACACAACACAAACAAAAGAGCAAGAAGGAAGCTGCCCACACAGAGATCATAGAATGGACTCGATCGTATTATTATTTTTGGCACTGTTTATCGTGGATGCTGCTGTCTTAGCGGCCATGTACCTTTCAGAGTCTTCACAACCAACGGTAAGTATCACGAAATCAATTGTGATCATTCATCTGAATCCATTTTAGACATCAAAGGCTTCATCACCAGAAACAAGCTCCAAGATGGCTCCTCCCTCAAGAAGAAGCGGAAATTTCACGCCAGCTGCGACAACATCACCATTCGGTTGGTCGGCTGTTGATGGAAGACATCGCATATAGGTTTATTTGGACAACAATTATAAAAGAGGAGATGTAATGATGATTGAAATGTATTTCATTCCGAGAAACGATCAGATCCCATTTGTCGTAAAGCATTTGACAAAGAGGATACAAAAACTAATGTACAAAGGAACAGAACACCTCAGATGTCTACAATATATTTATCGGTTCTCGTTTCTCTTCTTGTTGTTATTCTTGTCTTTAGAGAGGATGATGGCCAGACGAATAAAGACATTGACGAAATCTGTTCTCATCAGATAATGATCTCTTACGAAAAATAAAAAGTACATACCCAAAAACAATCCAAGACCGTCCATCACAAAATCGGTGTGTCCAACAGCGGCCTTCTCAATGATCAATTGTGTATCAAAGATGACGAATCCACAGAAGACCATAAGCCCAACGTAAAGAAGGGCGTTGAAGGCAAAGGCAGAGCGGAAGAACATGTTGGCCAGAGAGGTGATCGCCATTACGGTCAGAGCAGAAGAGAGGAAGCCACCGAGGTAGAGGTATGATCTTCTCTTGGCAAAGATGGCAGCGGCAGAGAAACATCCAAAGATACAGACTGTACCGAGGAAGGCCGAAGCGATGATGCTGTAACATGTCAATATTACAGAGAACATCTGAAGGGTGACATACCTGGGGTCAATATGTGCGAGACTCTTAAGGAAAGGACCGAGCGACATTCCCTGGACAAATCCAAATCCAAGAAGAATGGACACTCTCTTTGTGACCTCTCTTTGGGGGATCATGCTCAACCAGAACATGAGCCCGATGGAGGCGAGAAAGAAGAGCCCGTTTCCGATGTTCAGGACTACGGATGTGATTGAGCCGATGGAGGCAGCCAAGACTGTGGCTACGAGGGTTGTATATACATTGGACAAATGAGCTTGAATCTGTGGTGTCCTGATGATATTCAATCACATCATTAATCAACCAAAGCTTTGCTTTATATTTTAACAATAAGAAAGGCTCACAAGTGACTTGTTTTCGTGATAGCGTTCCAGTTGATCGAGCGGTTCAAGAATTCCATTGTGATGTTGATTTGTCTTGCGGACCTCGTTTGTTTTCGGTTTGACGTGTCCAAAAATTTGGCTTTCAGAGAAAAAATCGTTGTAGACGTCCTTTTTTGGGCAACACTGGTTGTGCCTCACCTCTAAACCAACCGTCGGTGTCCATCTAATTTATAAGCTGGTGAAGCCATATTGCAGTGTTGGGTCAGTTTTCTCACAACGATCAAGTATACTCGATAACGAGCCTTTTTTACCACGAAATTGACGAATATAGACCACAACATTGTACAAATACAATCCGAGCCCCCATAGTGATTTCTTGTAACTTACCTAGTCACAGTGAGGAATTGTGACCAAGGTTGTGGCCCTGAAGAATCGAAGTTGTTTGCGGGGTTATTTTCTTCGTTGTAAAGAAGAACCGGGGTTGATTTTCCCACACAGGGTCACGTGGTCCATCACAGTGTCCCTGTTGCGTTGCTATGAGTTGTGAGTTTTCGCCCAGATTTGTGGTTGTACAACCGTGGTTGAGAGTGCTCACCCAGGGTTAATTAATCTGGCACTTCATAGAACTGATGCTGATTGCGAATAGAAGAATCATCAGGAACAAGTTCCAATGCCCAGAAGATTTGAAACAGCCGTTGTGTTCATTTTTCCGGGTTGGAAAACTACAACAAGGCCGAAAAACCGCATTCTTCATCGGCCTGATACACAACGCTTGATATGGGCCAGCTGAAAATCCGTATTCTATCAGCGAGGTCGATCGATTTGAAAGAGGGTAAGTTTTGTGATGGAATGATATAATGTGCTGATATAATGTGCTAATTGGATGAAGGTGTGGTATTTAGCTTCAAATTAATACAACCGAAGGATGAGGGAAACGAGGGAAACAAGGTGAGCTGAGATGTTTTCAGACAACACATCCTACCTCCATCATGTCTTGGAGGAAATCATGTCTTCAAAAAGATGTTGCTAATCGACCCGGTTGTGATGACAATCGATCGGAAATACCCGCCTTGAATCAAAAGATCAGGTCTATGCGGCCTTACCTGTCTTTACATAATTCCTGATACATCCGAAGGTCGATAAAAAGACGTCAAAAGGCAAGACAAAAGAGTTTAGAAGGACAATGCCTCAAGAGATGTGGAATGATACGATCACCGTACATACACCTCAGACATTAAGAGGATGTCAACTCAAAATATCTGCTAGAGAGGTCAATTCTGGTAGTGGCTGGTCTAAGGTAATATTTTTACAATTTAAAAGTTATTTTGTGGCGGTAACAACCGTAAAGAACAGCGGTTTGAAACCGAGAACTGTGCTGCTAAGATGAAATATTGAAACAAAGTGAAATCATTATTTTCAACCACAAATCTTTCTTGTGCACTTACCGTGCAGAATCACGTTATGTTACCGTGTTAAAAAATAGAAAATAATTTCATGGTTTATTTTCAACCTTTGTGTCTTTCCCGTGATCTTACCGCGCGTTCGCACGGTTGTTAAGGCGCAACAGAATTTTTCGTACACCTAAAGTGGAAAGATCGAAACCGAAAATTTATTTTTGGAAATTCAAGTTGAAAGTGAATTTTCAAGTTGAAATTGAAATTTCAAGTTGAAAGTGAGGGTCCCACCGGTGGGGGAGTGTTTAATTTCTCTCGATGATTTCAAGTCTGGCGTGGAGAAAGAATCGTGGGTATCGCTCAACCCGTAAGTTCACTGTTTCTACAACGAACAATTAATTATTCTTGAAAAATATTTTTGTGGGAGTAGAAGGAGCTGGAAAACAAACATATGATTTATAATTAAAAAACTCGATTTCCAAGTACATTTTACATTTTAAAATTTAAATTTCCACAACCAACTTTGACGATTTTCATGACCCCACCTTCTCAAAAAAATACGACTGTTGATGACGTCATCACAGTGGCAGTGTACACCTCAATTTTCTCTTCCAAGTGGACCCGAAGTGTAAGATCACGATCATCTACGGCTCCGAACCACCTCGGGCATACGAGCTACTTCGAGATGTAAAGCTGGAGACCCAGATGGACGCCGTCTGTCAGACGATGAAAGTTCATGGAAATTACTCACATTACGTACTACAAGTGAAGAGCACGATGCAGTTAGTCACGCAGGAGGTACGGTCACGTGACGTGAAGGTCACGGTAGTTGACGTGGAGATTTTATATTGCGGCTCTGCCGCGATGGGCGGTGATGACAAGATGACGGTTATTACCGTGAATCTTCACGTTTGTTAACGCTGAAAATGTATGGTGATTTTTGTTGTTTGCACTGCATCAGAAAATGTGGCTTACCGCGGGCACAAATATTAGAGACATTTTATTTTACATTCTTTGATGAGGCGCATCTAATTTATGCTTTGCGTACCTTCTGGCATATACTTCAAATCCTCACATGTCATATCTGACACCTGTCAGAATCTCCTTGACACGTCATTCCTCCTGCCAAAAGACTGTCAAGTTCATCTGGTGATGCATCCCACAATTGAAGCGAATGCGGCATTGGAAGCTATGACAGATCTAACAAGACAGAAGAGGGCCACTTTTGATTTAAAATCACAGATGCAGGTGAAAAAATCGAATATTCAAATTTATTTTTCAGGAAATCCGAAAATTTTTTTATGTAATTTTATTTTTACAGAAAATCAAAAAAATTATTTATTATTATTTTTACAGAAATTTGATAAGTTAAAAAAATTGTCCAAGAAAAATTGTGAATTAGTTTTATATTGCACAAATATTCAAAAATATATATTTTGAGGTAATTCCATTTGCTTACAATGTACAATATTAATATTCCGTCTTTTTCAAAAACCACATCACTTAACGTGATGAAATCTCCAAACCTCTCGTTCTCCGTCGATGTCAAATTCAAAATTCAAAAAGATATTTCCCGCCAATGAACCGTTACAGAATCCCGCCTTCACCCAAGCCTTTGTCGCAGCAAACGGAACGAATGTCTTGGAAAGAGTTATCGCGGAGTCTTCTGGAAACACACAAGCATACGCTCTTGCGGCGCTGGAGACATGTCTACAACAGGGCTTTGGTTGGGACAGAGTATGACGTCATCACATTATTCATCATCACATTATCACCATTAATCTCATCATGTGACCGCATTACAAAATCATTAAGCACTTCATTACCATGAATCTTTTTTATATATGATATCATATTATGACAATGGATGACGTCATCAGGTCCCACCAGAGATGATTGAAAAAATCACGACCCTCCTCTTCTCAAAAGAAAGTAACGTCAGAATGTGAGCCTTTTTCCCGCCATTTTTCAAATTTGAAATTCAAATAACCCATCCAACTTCCGCTCATCTACAACAGTGGTGCTTTACGTATCGCCGTCCTCTTATCTGATTCCAAGAAACACGGAGTTCCCGCCTTTTCTGTCGCTATAAATAGATCAGAACGCTTAGATTTCTGGGGGGATCTAGCCCAACAGAATCTCCAAAAAGACGTGGACGTGTCTGCACAGTCACTCACTTTAAACTTCTTCAACAAAATGTTAAACGGTAGCTCAGCCTCAGAGAAAAAACTTTTAATCTCCAAGATGGAACTCGGTGAGTTTTCCGCGAAATTTCAGATATAAGAATTTTTTTGTAGAATAAAATTCTGAGAAAATTCAGGCGGGGTCTCCCAACTCGGCCGCGCCCTCGTACCCTCGGGTGACGTCGGTATACAACGAGCCCTTTCTAATTATATCGCGTATCGTTACGCTCTCGGCTTGCCGCAAGAGCCTTACAACAAAGCAGATCCACAGCATGAGGCTATGCTTTTAGACTATTGGGACGTGGTCAACCCCAACGAGAGGTGAGTTAATCATGAGATTTCAGTGAAATTTCGTGGAAATTTCTGAGAAAATCAGGTTGGAAGGAAGAATCTCAGAGCAATGGAAGAGGATGGGATTCCAGGTATTTTATTTCAACTTGAAGATTTTAAATTTTTTTAATACAGAAATTAGTTTTGGAAAATTCACTCGTAAAATCTTGAAGAAAACTGGCTCGTTGTAGATGCGATTGTAGATTGAATTTTAAATCAGGGAACAGACCCAGCCACCGACTTTAGAGCTATGGGAATTACAGGCTTGAAGTGTCTTTTGTACTTTGCGAAGATTCACGGAAGAGTAAGTGAAAATCTCGCATCTATTTTCAGATTTTTCACATTGTTTGTAAATTTTCTTATCTTCATCCATCTACAACTCCATCTACAACTTTCTGAACGATAAAGGCGCTGAGGGAAAACATTGACTTTGCAAATGAACACGAGGACACTTTTTACCCGGTCTCTGTCGCTGGGATCAACTTGATTAACACTATCCACAACTTATTGCGAGAACACGCGGCATCTAATGAAGGTGAGATTGTCTTTCCGCCCATCGTCATATGGATTCTACTGTCTTGCGAACCGTTTCACGTATTCTACCGTGAACGTCGCGGGGTCTTACCGTGAACGTCGCGGGGTCTTACCGTGACAGGTGTGGCGAATGTCCGGTTGTTGTTTGACCATCCCAACGCGTTAGAAGAGATATTTTCGATATGCATGGAATTTTTCCAGCGGGTTTGGGTCGCAACAGAATGCACCTATATGGGATTTTCTGAAATCATGGCAACGTGAGTGATATTTTCCACCGAAATTTCACACGAATCTCATGGAAAATAAACACAGAAATCTCACGGAAATTTCCTGTGTGACGCAATGAAATTTCACTGAGATTCCGCAGGATCACGGAACAGCTCAACACGCATCTGCGGAGGTGCATCAGTATTGAAGAGCTGCGGAGGATGCTACTAAACACACCGTGGGACGTGAAGGACAGACCTGTCACGAGGGCCCGGAAGAAATCCGTTTATAAGAAGAGAACTATCAAAGAAAAAGAACGTGAGATTTCTCTGAAATTTCATCGAAATTTCGAAGATTTTCGAGACGGTTTATACTACGGCACAAAATAATGATCCGGCACAAAATAATGATCCAGCACAAATAATTGAGACTATTCAGCTCTACACGAATATGTAAAGGCGGGAGACACAAGGCATACTCTCCAGCTAATCAGAGATGGATCAGATGTGAATGAGATCAATAGTGAAGGAAATTCTAATCTACATCTCGCCGTTGCCAGTGGCAACATTAATATGCTGAGGCTGTTGCTATGGAAAGATGCTGACGTCAATATACGTAACGAAGACGGTGAGACTTTAGAAAATTCTGGGAAACCCTGATATCCCCACGCGGGGTTTCAGTACGAGAAATTGAGATATGTCAACGCATGTCATATCTGACATTTTTGACAGGATGGTCACCCCTACACGAGGCCTGCAAGGGGGGAAGTCTGGAGATGTGTGACGTCTTGATCGGAAAGTCTGCAGATGTCCGTGCCGAATCAAAAGTCAATTGTACGACCCCATTACATTTGATAGTAGAGAGAAGGATCGAACCCATGACCCAACATGTGAGCCGAAAAGTATTCGCAACTTGATGTATTGAAAATACACCACCACGGTAAGAACCGCGTCCTTACCGTGATGAACAGGTGAATATCGTCTCGGAAATGATCTCAAGGGGTGCTAATGTGAATGCCGTTCTGAAGAACAGTCAAGAGACCCCTCTACACTGCGCCGCCAAAATGTGGGATTTAAATTATTTATTATTAATTAAATTTAAAAATCACAACATACTTTACATCTGTTTGCGGCTTTGCCGCGACATTCACGGTAAGACACTCAGTAACAACCGTACCCTTCACGTAATATTTTACTGTCCTTTCGTCCTTTTGCGGCTCTGCCGCGACATTCACGGTAACACTCTCGGTAACAACCGCATCCTTAACGTGAATATTTTTCTGACAAGAATGCAGCGGCATTGTCGAGATCTGTCGAGTTTTAATCCAAAATAACTCAGATGTCAACGCAAAGTCAGAAGGGTCAAAGACACCCCTGCACTTGGCGATTTCACTGAATTTTCTGTCCCTTGCACAGTGTTTACTGGAAAACGGGGCCGATCCTGGGATTTCGAGTGTTTCCGGGACTTGTTTGGATATCGCACTCGGTTCTAAAAATAGAGAGGCCGTGAGTCTCCTGTCACAATATCCCAGTAAGATGCGTGAGTTTTCGATGAAGTTTCGATGAAACTTCTGAAAAGTTGCAGCGAGCATTCCGGCGCGAGGGTCAAGATCGGGCATAATCAGGTGAGGATTTCTAGATTGCGGTTACATACCGCGACTTTCGCGTCAACTACCGCACGATCACCGATTTTTTGTGAAATCACTGACGCAAACGCAGTGGCCGTCCTGAAGGCCGGAGGCCGTTGCAAACCTTCCGGCACATCCGCCAAAGAATGAGTTTTTTCCCCCAAATGGATATGGAACTAGCCGGTGAGTCCTTACCGTGACCTCTCGTTTATTCACGCGACTCATCACGTCAAGGATGCAAGTTTTTTCACCCCGCGATAGACGAAGAAGAGGCTGGAAAAATCGTGGCGGCTGCCGGGGAGGACGCGTTTTTGTTACGGGAATCAGACGTCAGAGGAAGTGTCATTTTGACACTCATGACAGGTCCTGAGCTGAACCATTACATGATCGTCTACAAGGCATCATTGGGTTTCATGATCCAAGGAACAGAGGATTCAGGACATTACATGTGAGTCACCAGAGATTTCAAGGAAATTTCGCACGGAAAACTGATGGTCTCAGGAGGATCATCGACATGCTCACGCAATCAAAGATATTCATGGGGCATAAACCCGTCACAAATGAGAAGACTTTAGATGCGATGAAATCATCTCCCAGTCCCTCCACAAGTGACATCAAATCATCACCACCTGATGAATCATCCGGTGACGTCCGATGGAAATCACCGGAGAGGTTAAGGCCGAATGGACAAGGACAACCGTATAAGTCGGTATCCTTAGACGACGGCAAGCCACAAAGTGAGTAACTCAGACAACAAAACATCTCCAAATTCTTTAGGTTTTATTTGCCGCGAATTTCTGTGGTTTGAATTTTGAATTCGAACTGACAGAAACAGTTCCACGGAGAAGTTTTACAACGAGTTCTCCGAACAACAGCATCACAGCCTCATCACGAGGATCTATCTCTATCCGAAATCTTCATGTCTCACATCCCCCCCCCACCGAAAAAATGTCGACAAATGTCGACACCCCCCTGGCCAAGTCGACGACCCCCATACCATCACCCCGGCAATCATTGCCGAATCCCGCCACGCAATTGCGAGAGAGATTGTTGAGGCTGCAGACTCTGGTGTCGCAGGCGATGGTGTCCTCATCAACAATGACACCAGCAGCCAGGAGCGAACTTTTAGAACTTGTTCCGAGCCTTTCGGGGTTGTTGTGAAGATAAAGAGTGTATTTAAATGTTTGCATGTTCATGGACATTTGGTATTTGCACCTGTTTCTTTACGTAAGTCGATGTCAAAACATCAGCGAAACGCGTTCACCGTTGCACAACCAGACGGGGCTGATGATCATATCACAACATGATCAAGGACGTATTGGGACCCATCTCCTCTTTTATGAATGTGGAAGAAGTTGCGATACTCACTTTTGTGTGTCACGAATGGATGGAAGCACTTACAGAGCTGATATGCAAGAGAGAACGATTTCATAATCCGTTACCTCTTCCAATATCATCGACCGATATTTCAGAATGGTGGATTTTAAACGTGAGACCGCCATTTTCACATGAAACAATAGGGTTCGCTCGAAGAGGAGAGCTGAAGGTACTGCGACTGATAGAGGAGAAAGAGATGTTCTTAGATTGGTGGAGTTGTGGACGTGCGGCTTTAGAAAGTGGCCATCTGGACACACTCGTTTGGACCTGTTCTCTTGTGAAATACACCAACAAAACATTTAGAAAGCAATTATCCGAGTTCGCCAGCAGACGGGGATTGGATGGGATGGTGAGATGGATGTCAGAGAAGAAATGGGATGTGAAGAGTGATGAGGGTCTATGGGGGCATGCAGCGAGAGAAGGAGACCTGGATAGGTTAAAGAAATTACACAAAAAACATCCTAAACACAAGTTGGACGACGCGATGCACAATGCAGCGATCAGGGGGCATATGGACATTCTCGGTTGGATCTCAACGATCACTCCAATCACATTAGCTTATGATACCGTTTCAGGCATCCTCGAATCAGCAGACCCAAAATACATTTTCAGATCCATCAAAGACAGATTTCCAGAAGCTCTCAATCATCGCTTCTATTTCGACATCTTAGAGAGGACATCAACAGATTTCGAAATGTTCGAGATGTTCTACAGAGACGCCGTGGCGTTCCGAAAGAAGCAACCTGGTTTCTTCGACGTCAAACCAATCAGATGTTCACTTGACGTTCTGGTCTTCTTAAAAGAACAGAAGGGAGAAGACACTCTCTTCAAAAACCAACAGATCCAACCATCACTGAAAGATATGAGCGCGATGACATTTGCATTAGAGAATGATTACGGTCGGGAGAAGTGGGAACTCTTCAAAGACACCTCCGTCAATACCTCTATACGAATTGAGGGTCTAGAACTACTGGCATCCACAAATAGACTGTCCCAGTCAGTGATCGACTTTTACGTTGCAGGATCAGAGGGATGTGGAGAGGTGCTTCTTTGGCTGCATGACCATGGCTTTTGGGACGCAGAATCAGTGATGTTGGGGCTCTGTGCTGGACGCCACATCAACATCCTCGATTACATGGAGGATCGCAACATGCTCACTTCAAAATCTACCCACGAATACTCATTGCTGGAACAGTTTCTCGGCCGAAGATGGAGCGGACCAGGGTACAATTGGATTCTCCAACACGGACGCCAACTGGGTCCACCTTCTTTGAGTGCGTCTTCCTTTTATGGTGGCTATACCTATGGCAATCATGATGATAATGTGGAGATGATTTACAACCTTCTGATGAAATACGACAACATGACACTGTTGCAAATAAGAGAAGCAGATAGAAACGGACAGTTACACAAGGCATTGATCAAGATCACCGGAATGAAGTTGAAGGTGATGTTTTATCTTCAGAAGTTTTTCAGCTGACCCCGACAGAAGCCGAGTTGAGTAATATTGCCACGTAATGCATGCTAAACGAAAGTCGAAATAAACTCTGCTTGTAAAAATATAGAACCTTATTGAAAACGTGATCTACAATTTTGTAGTCCCGGAGTGTTTGGCTCTCGTCTTGCATCCCCAGCGTGTTCCTTGCACCGAAACCGGAGCTTGGAAGCTGATGTGCGGAATCGAACCCACGACCTTTGGGTCAATGAGCGACAAGCCGTTCCATTGTACCATGAAACTCTGCCATCCAATACCCTTTCACCCACTGACTCGTTATTCGTCACGATTGCTTACCGCGATCGTTTGCGGTTGTAAACGAGCGAAATTCAGTGTCATCGTTTGACTTTATTTTCTGTTGTGAGCTTATCTTCCAGTTCCTGAAGTTTTCTTGCGTAAATCATCTCTGCATTGTGCATACTCGTTGTAGACTCGACGAACTTTCGCGCCAATTTTCCCATCCTGAGGGTTCGGTTGGGGTTATTGAAGAGCTGAAGAAATGAGATTTTTCAAAAGGTTCATCTACCTTCCGGAGGTGCTTTCTGAGGACTGCGGATTGGATCATCATAACACCAGCACTTGATTTTGGCGGGATCTAAACAAAATTAAAATTTAATTTTTTCGTTCAATAAATTCTTCAACTTTTTTTCAATTCAAATTTTCTTTATCAAATCGAAAAATTGTGAAAAATGGAAAAGATTTCTTACCGGGTATGCATTCTCTTTCGACATCAATTCAGTGTTGGCCGATGAATTTGAGAATAAGACTGGGAGACCTTAAGACACGTCAGTTTGACATGTGTCTGACATGACACCTCACCCATCGCCATGGCTTCCTGTTCATGGAACGGCCATTTTGTCCCTGACTGTACTGATACAAAAGCGCTGAAATTTGCGTAAAGGGATGGCATCTGGGAATATTCCAATAAATTTCCAGTGTGTAAAACCAAATCTTCTGATTCTCTGTGAACTTTCAGTCGAAATTTCGACGAAATTTTGCCACTCTTTGGGGTCAGATTTTGTTGCCGCGTTGTAGAAGGTCAAAAAATTATACGATTTCCGCGTAATTCCGGGAAGTTGGAGTGCCATGGTTGACTGTGATGACGTCATCTTTTGTATAAAAAGGTTAAAATATTGTGAGAAATTTTGGTGAAAAGTCACCTCGTGGTCGTAAAGGTTTGTGTCGAGATATCTCGGTATGACAAAAATTTTATCTTTGTTTACTCCAGATTTAATCCATTGTTTTTTGTTTGTTTCGGAAGGCACCCAAAGCTGAGAAAATTATCAGAAAATTCAAAAATAATTTCAAAAAAATTTACCTCATCGATCTGTGCGCTATTTATAGAGCTTACTGCTTCTTTATTCGCTTTAATCCCGCTCTCCAGACTGAAATCTCTCAGAAAATTCGAGATCGGAAAAATCATCGGAACATTGCTTTGATATTTCCCAGAAAAAGAAAAAATTACCTTCTGGCGATGACGTATTTCGGCTTCGATTTTTCCGGGATATTTCCGCCAGAAAGAACTGGTGGGATTTTATTCGTAAATAAAACGTCGACAGGCAATTTCTTCGAAGAGATACTCCGGTGCGCACTTTCTACAACCTGCCGAAGGGTCATGAATTTCGTGGGATAAGGGGGGAGTGGGTAAATAAATATAATTTGAAAAAATTACCTCCGTCGGCATCGCAGCACAAGGGCATTTTAGGTCGTCTGTGTAAGATGACACTGACATCTGTCTCTCAAATGTAGACAGTAAGGAGAGAGCCTCTGTACTTTGCACTGAACAATCGCAGTTGTAGTCCCACATTGCGTGGAGTCCGGAGGTTTGATATCTTTGTGGAAAATAATAATTCCTGTAAAATTTAATTTTTAAACCCCAGGAGATTTTTCGAATTCTTCGGAGAAAATAGAAACATTTTCCGCTCACTTCATATAGTAACCGTGCCTGGGAAATTTCAGCCGAATTTCAGTGAAATTTCGCTCACCTCTTGTCGAAATTCTCCATCTTATCACAAGGCTTATTGTACCCCTCGAAGAAATCTTCGCGCGCTTCCACGGTCAGGATTCGCTGTACGGGTCTACCTCTGCTCTTATGTATCATCCTTAGTGACAGATCCACGTCCTGGAGCATCTCACAGCCCTCCAAATCCTCCGAAAACCCCCCGACTCTCAAAAAATCCGCGCGGTTGACGAGGAGACCGTGTCGCACGGGGGACAAGTACTCTTGGTCCACGGTAACCCCGTTGAAGCGGTGGGAGGCTTTCGTGAAATTTCAGTGAACATTCGGTGAAACTTCTCTGAAATCTCACCCAACTCCGAAGCTCCGGGGTGGTAGCCCCCTCTCAGTGTGTAGTAATGTGTCTTTCCGCCGTCTAAAGAGGCTCCGATCCCTCCCGCCAAAATTCTCCTGTTGGCGCTCGTTGTAGATGTCGACAATGACCCCGTCGACACGGTGGCCTCTTCGTCCATCAGCTCGGTCTCGCGAACAAATTCTGAAATCAATGTGAAAGATTTCCCGGCACGTTCTCCCGCTCTGAAAAAAGTTTAGAAATTTCCAAATTGAAAATAAAATTTAGAAAAATTCAAATGAAAATAAATTTTCAAACCTGGAAGAATCAAAGACCGAGATATCTTTGGGCTGATTCTGTGGCGTTCCGGTCATCGTTGTGATCAGAGCCTCTTTAGAGTTCAAGAACAAGACGAATGGACCTCCTGCTTCTCTCACAGCTTCATTGAGATGATCTGATGAGATCAGCACGAATTTTGTCAAAAAAGAATAAATAATCTACTGGTGGTGCTGTAATGTTTCCGCTTGAGTTGCCAGCCAGGGCCTTCTTTGGAGTCTTTTCCTCCTGCCTTAGACATGGAGATGATCTCAATTTTATTGCCTCCTGATTACGATCAAAATCCAAACAATTATGATCAATCTCCAAGATTAATTCCATTACCATATAGATTTTGGAAATTATCAGTGAGCATTTGTTCTTCTACAGTATCAATTACGACGATTGATAGGAGAACTCCCTTCTTAAAGGAATCAAACCCAAGCGTCAGAATATTCCACTCACCACTCCTCCTTGTGCCTGATTAATCAGATTATGAGCTGCACTCCCCAATCCATCTTCTTCTTGTGGTTTCACATTGAGAAACTGATAATTCAAACCGGCCATGATGAAAAGGACAAGTAGTGGGTACAGCACAATCCTTGGCAAGCGCCGCGTGGCAGGCTTATTGATGGGCACATCGAGATGTACGCTTGGACTTCTCACAGGCAATAATTCTGGAGACTGACCGTCAATCCGCCTAGAAACTCTCGGACTTCTGATCTGGACATTCTCTGATCTCGTGAACATGATGCCCTCGTCCGTGTGGATTCCGATCCGGTCAAAAATGTTCCACTGACACCCAAAGTATTTCCGAATTACTCACAATATTACCGTGCAGATACACGTACCTTACCGAACTAAATCCTACGGGCAGTCTCACAAAAGGGAGAAATTACGACGAACTATCAGCTGTTTTGCCTCATTCGGTCATCCTGAGAGATACCTCTACCTAGCTATGAACATGCGCCTCTTCAATCGACAGGTCCAGTCCTCTTTATCACAGCTGAAACTTGAGCCGCACCAAAAATTGACCATAGAAAGAAGAGGAGAGTTGCTACCGTGGTTCGTTCACGTTTGTGAACAGCGAAGTCTCAAGATCATTTAAATCTGTTACTATAGCAATGGTTACTGAGGATATTGTTCCGTGGTATGATGTGCCTCCAGAGGATTTCTCGGTAATCAAGACGATCATGAGGAGCAGATCTGGTGCCAGATCTTCGCTAGCTTTTTCATGCGGTTTTCATTGGCAACCAATTCTCGATAAATTGCCCCAACGAAGACAATTTGTGTTTTGGGAAAGTGAAAGCGGTGAATTAGACTTGGAAGAATGACGATCATGAGGAGCAGATCTGGTGCCAGATCTTCGCTAGCTTTTTCATGCGGTTTTCATTGGCAACCAATTCTCGATAAACTGCTCCAACGAAGACACAAACATTTGTGTTTTGGGAAAGTGAAAATGGTGAATTAGACTTGGAAGAATGAAAAAAACATTATAAAGAGAATAAATATTCACCAGTGAGCCGTCCTTTCTGAAGACTTAAAATTTTTTTGGTGGGACGGTTAATCTTATATCTACACCTCCAACTACACTCAAGTTCCGCCATGCTACCGTCATCATGTCATCATCATGTCGACCATATAGATGATGATGGCAGCATTTTGATGCAGGAACAAATTATTGGGCCAGTTCTCGCGGTATTTACCGAGACTCACCCTCGGTTAGGTTCCAAAATTGTTGCATATCCCTCACATCTGGAGACGCCGTGACTTGTACAAACTACAACGATATTTCAAAATTTCAGGGAAATTTCAGGAGAAGGTGTGAAATCTCACCCTCTCGGCCGCAACACGAGGAAAAGCGTTGTAGTATGCACTCAAAAAAATTGGGATTTTTGAAGAAGAAATCTTCTCATACCGTTGTAGATGAGCCTGATTGTAACAAACACGTCGACCTGGGTGGATGACCTGCGTTGTAGTGGCCCCCCAAAACTCCGGGATTACAAGTTGTAGATGCAGATTGGATCAAGCTGGAAATTTTTATTACCAAATAAACACATTGTTGTCTTCTGTGATAAGGTGTGCACAAACAATCTTCCTCTCATATTATCATCTTATTCGTTGTGTCTACTCTTTCATCAAAATAAATATTTTTCCTTTTTTCAGAAAAAAAGACAGAACGAATTGATAAAGAGAATAGTTGATGAAGCTCACGGAGACGCCATAAGTCATCAACAATCTTTGCAGTTTTGCCCAAGTGATATTAGTTGGTACTTATTCTGGGGACAACACAAGGGAGCAGGTCAGGGGGATGTTGTGGATGATTTGTTGCCACAGCTGTGCAACGCCATCGAGGCCACCAACGTTTTGCAGGGTGACCTGACAAAGAGGGTGTCAGTGGACATGCACGGAGAGATCGTGGACCTCAAGATTGCGCTCAACAAGATTGTGAATAACTGAAGAACATCAGGTAAATGTTTGTGAAGAGAAAGAGTGCCATATTGCACCCCAATTTGAAGCGCCGTCTATTCAAGCTTGATCTCATCCCCATCTAATATTAAATCAACATTAAACACTCTTCCTTCTCTATGCGTTCCAAGAACTGACTCGCACTTCCCCCAATACCATGAGTCAGTATAGACAATAAAATATCAAAGAAAACTGACCAAAGTAGCAACTCTTTGCTGCCACAATGCTGATGAAAAGTCAAGATGAAATTTCTGTGAAGTCAGGAATTTTATCTTGAAAAGGATGTTCAGGATACGCGATGCTCCCGGAGGTGAGATGATCTCTAAAGATAGAAAGGATGCGGTTACAACAGGTGGGATTGTACAAAGTGTCATAAGTGATGATCACGTCAACTTTCAGGACCCCTCAAATTTCCTGCAGATTTCAAAACACCATGTATTATCTATGTGTCTACAACGAGACTCACATTGAGAGCCAGCTGTTCTCCCAACCAATTTGACGTTGTATTTTTCGTCCTTTGTTATATTTAATTTCACATTGGGTATGGTCAAGTGTGTGATGACGTCTTCGTTCTACAACTATATCATTATTCGTTTCTATTTTATCTTTACACTTGAAGTATTTCTTCACTCTTTTTAAATGGAGTAAAAAAGTGATGTCTCCTTGTATTGACAATCAGGCACTGCAGATACGTTGAAATTCACGGTAA